>WEKX01009579.1:82454-198335 GCA_013390025.1 Pitta sordida
AGTGGGATTATTGCCTTAATTTTGGACAATGATAAGGGAATGAGGTAAAAACAAAACTCGCTTCATTATATACAACAAAATGTAATTTATACCCAGGGATGCCTGTCCACCGAGATTTACATCATTTGCTGATAGCGATCACACTTATTACTTTTCTTCAAAGACATTTTTCCCCCTTTAAAAAAAAAAAAAAAAAGAGGGCATTTGTGCTAAATTGCCCAATGCTAGTGTGATAACTGTCAAAAGTTTGACATCAAAGGGAACTAATATTATTCAGTTACCAGAGGAGCTGTCTGTCCAAATAAGAATATCTTAATTACTGAATCACAACGGTAGAAAAGGGAACAGATCTGAAAAGGAGAGGGGCTGTCGGGGGGGTGGATCGGAGGGGGGGAGCTTTCAGTCTGTTCCTTTTTGATGAACCATCTATATTAGGCCACTCTGCGATTCTTAATCATGTTTAGTGGTTTATACCCTTTCTCTCTCCCCACCGGTCCTCTGAACTTTATAACTATATGTAAACACGTTGTCAGTTTGAAAATAATCTTCTCTGGGTTCTTGTTAGAAGAAATTTCAATCTTCTTCAGTTCTAGATTAGGCAGTCTAGTTTTCTCTATCAGTGAATGGACTGGGGTTTCTTGGACAATAATGTGCCAATTGTTGATGGTTTGTGACCCATAAAATGTGAGGGTGACTATTCTGGCTTTGGTATGTAATTATGCAAAACACTTTCTATAAAGGCTTGCCATCTGATCTAATGACAGTCCCTGCGGTCTATTTCAAAAAGGGAGGGTCTCTATATACAGCTCCTCAGAGAAAGAAAAGTAACATTTTGTTTTAATACAAGTTTTATGGGAAAAATGGATAAACACAGACACAGATAGGCAAAGGGTTTTCGGGGAAAATTAAACCATGGAGGAGATATTTTCATAAGTGAAGCAGAGCAGCACCACAGATCTATAGCATCGGGGTAGGGACAAATGATGTGAAATCCCTATAGGAAAAAAAAAAAACTTCAACTCCTAAGCACCTTGGAAGAGATGGGAGGTCGCCGGTGAGGAGGTGAACGCCGGGGGTCCCGCACCAGCCTCCCACCTCTGCGGGTTTTCGCCCTGCCAAAAGAGTCATTTATTTCCCTCCTTTTTAAGCTGCAGAGCAAGGCGGAATCCTACCTCAGCAAGCCTGTGCAAATGAGCTGGGCACTTGGGATGACACCTATCATGCTATTCAATGGACGGCTGTTTCACCTGAGAAATTAACGCCAACAATACAAAATATGATAAGATAACCAGGATCGCCGTCACCATCTCCATTTCTCTCCAAAGAGTCTGGACAACAGAAGGTTTCTTTAAACAGGTGAACAGGAGGGTAGGAAGGAGACATATACGTTCCCTTAAAGAAAAGGGAGGAAGCTAGAGATATTTGGTGGGGTTTTAAAATAAATTATTTGTATTTTTTCCCCTTTCCGCCCCCTTCTGCTTTCTTGAAAGGAGGGACACTAAAGGGCTTCGGCTGCTTTGGTTGCTATCAAATGACATTGCTGCTACGTCACGGGACGAAACATAAACACTGCTGCCAATTTAAATTGATGTATAAAGATTAATGGGAGATGAAGCATACTAACAACCTGGATTATAATGGCAGGAATAGTTATTATTTCTCCAGAGCACATCCATATATACAGCGAGCCATAGGGAGCACACACTCGTCGCTAGAATTTTCTCTCTCTACATAGGCATGATGTGTGTCCACCGTGACATGTTTAATTCCCCCGTGGACTAAACTAATACGATTAAAAAAAAAAAAAGGCAAGAAAGGCTGATTAAAAGGGAGAATCAACAAAATATCAACATGCCACAGAGAGGAAGAAGGAATAGATAATTAGAAGCAAAAGAGGAGCAGGTAATTATGATCTGAAATTAAACATGATGTTTAAGACGTCTCCTTTGTACTGCAGTGAAGATTTCAGATTCATACACATAATAAACACTCAGGTTGTCATCTGGAGGTGCAAATCTGAAAGATATTCCAACAAATGAAGTGCTGGCAGAGAGAGGTATAAAGAGATCTCCGCCTGTCAGGGGTCAGACAGCCTGAGATTGCTTCTAGAGATCTTTTGAAAATTTCACACGATTGAAGGCTTAGGGGCTTTGCTGTGTTCGCATTTCAAACTCAGATCAGCGGGATCACAATCAAAAATAGAGGTCTGGAAAATTTTGATGCAAAGATGGCCACAGGCTTCACTGATTTTTTTTTCCCCCCTTCTTCTTCTCCCAGACAGACACTCTGACATGACTATGATCCCGGGGATGACAGAGTTGTCAGAAAAGAAAGAGAAAATAGCATCTTGTCTTGTAACTTCCTATCAGTCAAAAGGAATTTAGGATCCTCTTTCCAATAAAAGAGAGGAAGAGGGAGCAAGAGGGGGAGCGGGGAAAGACGAGGCTTTCTAACCGAGCAAAGAAAGTGAAGAGAGTTCTGTGTTTCATAATTAATATTCCACACCTAAACGTTTCTGATCTCTTCCCTCTTACAGTCCTCCCACCCCATCACCTTCTTCTTCTCTACAATTGCAATTTTAGATCAATTTACGTCCCCTGAAACAGTGTGCACAAGTGATAAAATACTGGCTACACGCATATGCATGTCTAATACTGTATCAGTCATCGTATATGCTCACATGAAATATATGACTTTTTTTTGCTCGAACTTAATGTAAACACATTAGTTGCGTTGCAAATACCTTGCACCTTTATTGTTTTATTTAAAATATTAAATCATTCTCAGAAAAGAAGTTTAAAGTTTAACAAATAAGTCGTAAACCCGGAAGTGAATAGAAAATGTAAAATGGTCTTAAGAGCCGAGGAACAGCAAAAGAAGGATGAAACCAACGGGAATTGTATTAAAACATAAATTCGGTATATTCTATTTATAACTCTTTTGGCAAGGTCAGGTGCAAGAGGAAGTGTTTTATCATCTCAACTATTTCAAATTAATTGCTATTGATTTGTTGACCAGGAGGAAAAGTAGTTAACTCAGCTCAGGTCTAATTATTGTGGTTTCTAAGAGAAACGATGAGGGTAACTTTCCAAAAAGAATGAAGTGGGTTTGGAAACCGGACCTTGGCGGGATGCTCTTTCCTAATTAGCTCTGAAGGGAGCTCTTGGGACCTCGAACTGCCGCAAGTTTCCCTCCTAGATAATCTATAACCCAGGTCCTAAGAATCAGTTAAAAAATCACCCACACTGCACATCCTCCACAGATTTTTGTTGGATATATTTTTATTTTATTTTAAACTAATTTCTGTGGAGCCGAGTGCGCTCCTTCAGCTAAACAGAGGACAGGGAAGGAGGGGAAAAGCGCTTTTGGCAAATGACCGTATATACACTGCTTTTTTTTCCCTTTATGAAAGAGAAAAAATATTAACAAGAAAGGGGAACATTTTTCCTCCTCGGAAGGGGTGAAAAAGGTTTCAGACTCCGTTGAGTAATCAGAATTTCACGATCTCTTGAAATAAGACGTAACCACCCTTGCCACACTGGGAAGCAGAAAATAATATGTGGAAAATGCCTAGAATGATGATATTTGCATTGCTAAAGTTCTGATAAGAAAGTTTTTATTTAAAACCGCCGAAGTTTTCCTGTTTCCCCTGCTCCTTCTCGAACGCGACAGTGGTAACTTTGGCAAATGACATCTCAATAATGAAAAAAACCCCTTTTTTTAAACTTTGCCAGCTGAAGTAATCAGTTAATTAACAAATAACTCCCACATTTTTTGCGTGCACCCCACCTTTTCTAAATAAAAGATGAGGATTTTAAGACGAAAAATTAACAACGAAGTCAAGGGTGTGAAGAAAAAAACTTTTGAGGGATGCGTTTGGGGTGAATTCTCCTCTGCTAGGAATATTTCAGGGTTTTGTCACGAAAATAAACATACGCGGCAGTGGAAACAATTTCCTGAAGATAACAAACAAGACGAAAAAATTTAAATTAAATCATCCGAACAGGCGGAAATGGGTGGTTTTTAAGGATTATTAGAAATACCTTTTGCGGGAAGAATTTTTTTTTTTTCCCTTCAGAAAAGATAAACCAGAATTAGACGGATTCGGGGTTTTGTGTCTTTGTACCTGTACCTGGATGATGATGTGTTTGCAACCGAGACTTGCGGGTGCAGTTTTAGAAATCGTGAAATAAAGACAGAAAAACGGAGAAACAGAATTAGAAAAACTCACAATTAAAGGCATTCAACGGGCAGTGAGAAGGAACAGAAATAAATCAATTTAAAACAACTATTTCACTCCTTGAGGGGGAGCAGGGGGGGAAATCTGAGCATTTTTGCATATGTACAATGTAAATTTCCGCTGCTGCCGAATGTCCCGCTTTCAGCTGAACGAACTGTATTCGGGTGGGGGAAAAAAGTAGAAAAAACTAATGCAAGCCCTAACTTTCCTCTCGAGCTGCCCTGTAAACCAGCACGTCTGTGCTCATATCGCCTTAATATTTTTTAATCTCTGGAAAGGTCCCATCCCGCTGCGGGGAGTTCGTACCTGGTCAGAGGGGAGGGAGGGGAGGAGAAGCAGCAAACGAACTTGACAGGAGGGAATCGTTGCCATTCTGGGCAAGGACGCGGGACAGAAGTTTAACTCTCAAACTTTTACTCGGGAAGAGTCAAAGAAATGAAATATTAAAGAGCTGGCTTGCGAGGAGGGCGGTGGGCGCAGGGTTGAAGTGGTGATGCCCCCTCCTGCGGGCTTTCACTGAGACTGAGGGAGAGGAGGGGAAGAATTTGTATTCCTTTCACCCCAGAGATGGACAAGATTGTCCTGACAACTGCAAAACGCGGGGTTTCGGACCTTTGTTCTGGGGCTGGCAATTGCAATTCGGTGGTGTCGGCTTATATTTTCCTCCTTTTTAAAGTAAAACGGCACAGCCCATGACTGGAGATTTTTTACTCAATAAAGTTTTCACAGATTGAGAGTATTTTGTTGGGTTGTGGTTTTTTTTCTTTTCTTTTTTTTTTTTTTTTTTTTTCTGGAGAGTGGCCAACAGCTTGCTAACAAACGTGGAAATGAATGGGAAGTCTCCTGGTGACTTCAGCCCGCTTGGGGACAGCGTCCCTAACCCGGAGCTGGCGAGCGGGCCCGATCCTGTCTCACTTCCTCGGGGAAACCCACCTGGCTCTTATCCTGGGCTCCGTAATTTCGGGGCGGGTGGGTGGAAAGCGGTAGGTGTATGTTATTTTGAACTCCCCAAACTCAGATGCCTCATCATATCTTTCCCCCTCCTCGCTCCTGTCTCCAATACACAACCTCCCTGCCCCGCTGTCCCACGCAGGACGAGCTCAGTGTTAGCAGCGAGATCAAGTCGCAGCAGGTTCTGGGCGCTGGATGTGACTCCCCGGACCTTATCCTGGCCCTTCTCCGTAGGGCACCACTTATTCCTCCCTACCCGTGTACCCCCGCGGGGGTCAGCCCGCTGCGGGCGGGGACCGGGGCACGGAGAGATGGAAACCTCATCACTTCCACGTGTCGGGCTGAAAACACCTCCTACGGGGCGCAACACCTTTTCACACCCCCCCCAAGTAAATTAAATCCTGCTTAAATCTTCCCAAATGCAACTGGAGATGGCAGCTAATATTACCATTAATGGAAATGGGAGCTGTCCTTGGCTTACGGGGAGTTTCACTCCGGTTTTTTTACACGGGTGATTTGGGGGTTTTTTTTGGACACTGTGTTCTGCGCGCACCTTGCAGCGCCGATGTGAAACACTCTTTACCTCCTACACAGGGTTAATACCGGGCTGGTAAAAGTGGGTGTTTAACTGTAGGTATGGCCTGTAATGTATATAATGCCACACTCACGTTTCTCATGAAGGTGCGTGTGTGCGAGTGTCAGTGCGTGGCATTCAGCTCCCCAGCCGCGGGTGAATGTCCCACTCCAGGACGCGGGTGTGTGCTCCGAGGGGTTTGAAGTGGGATCGGTGACTCCGCTGGGTTTGGGGGACCAGGAACGGAGGGGGCCGGCTGAGGGGCACCACCAGAATTATTCCCAGGCACCAAATACTGCTGTGGAGATTTCACATGATCTTCCTAATTCCACGTTTTATATTTTATGATGTCTTGCCAGCATCACAGTGTGTTTCTGTTTAGATATACTAAGCTCCTTGAAATTAATTAACCTGTGGTCAGCAAAAAAAAAAAAAAGAAGAAGAAGAAAAAAAAGGGAAAAAAAGGGTAATACCTACTGGTTAAGCTATATTCCTTTACAACGTTTGGTCACAGTTAGTTACAGAATTTTCCAGCTGTGAGGATGATGTACACTATTTACTGTAATTGAATTGCTGTTATAACACCTTTCAAGAGGAAAAGTGATACATGACAAAAGTTGAGCTGATGCAGGGGCCCCTCCTTTTATCTCCCCCCCACTCCGACCTCCGCCCAGTTTATCTGGAATAAAAATTTCGCTGCGGAGAACCCCTACTCCTGTCCGCCTCGGGGGTGGATGCGGAGCCTCCTCCGCACCCGCGTCGGCTGTGAGCCCGCAGCAACCGCGGCACCGGCCCCGCAAACTCCGCATCCCGCGGGGATTCCGGGCTGGAACGGGCACCGGCCTCTGCCCCGCGCCTCGGAGCTGCCCGGTATCGCCACATCAGCCACAGACTGGCGGAGGAGGGGGCCAAGGTGCTCCTCTATAGCCCAAAGAGCCGAAAACAGCCGTTCTCATGTCTGGGGAGGCAATTTGATTTATTTCCATCCTAACAGTAATAGATTCCCTAGAGCATCAGAGAGATTATTTTATAAAGTAAATTCAAACCAGGCTGTTCATTAGATCTCATTATTATTAAAGGGGAATGATCAGTTGGAAAAAAAAATCTATCTAATTTGGAAGAAAAAGACCACACATTTTAAATAATTTCTGTAACTTTTGCTACCTTTGGCGTTTTTGGCAAGAGAACAAATAAAAACCCGGAGGAGTTAGAAGTGTTTTTTCCTCTCTCTGAATTTTTTCCCTTCTCAGTGCCACACAGCAGCCTTTCCTCCTTCAACTTCAAAGAGGACTGAAAGGACAAACATTCTGATACAGCTAATAATACACGGAGAGAAAGAATTTGCATTCCTTAGCAAATATAAGTGCTCATTAATAGAATCATGTATTTGGCTAAGAACATCTTGCCAGTACAGCTGGGAGATAGAAAGTGGTCGTGTAGGGAGAGTTTGAGGAAGAGTTTTGATTGACGTTGTAGGAGCCACAGCACCCCCTTTCCCCAGTCATCTATATCAGGTCAACGATCATTATTTAAAAAAAAAAAAAGTGAAGTAATAATCATAAAGGAACAGATGGGGACAGAGCGCCCTGCGACTTCTGAAAGGCACAGCAAGGACTCACCGCCTAGAAATTCATCAAGATAATGCTAATTGAACTCTCAGGCCGTGTCGCAGCCACCCTGCCAGGAGTTCCTCACCCGCGGGACTCCTCCTTTTCCCCCAATTCCCTCAGCCTCTGAGCCCGGAGGTTTGCCCAGGAAAGGACTGCGGGGACGGGCGCGGAGAGGCGCGGAGGGGTGCGGGCAGAGGGCAGTGATGTTCCCTTCCTCCCTTGCCGCAGCCGCCCCGCACACTTCACCTCAGGGCTCGGAGCTTTCACTCCTTCATTACCCCTCACATGACATTAACCTGGGTGACACCCGACCTGGCTCTAAGGCACATCCCCGCGGATGGGTGCCCTCACAGCCCACACAGTTCTTTCGGCATCACCACCGGGTGCAGCTTTCTTCAGGGGATCATCACTGGAAGCTTTCTCTTCCCAACCTTGGGAGCTGGACCAGATGCTCCCTGTGGGTCCCTTCCAACTCGGAATAACCTGTGAACCAGCAATTTCTTGGCTCTAACTGAGGTGACTGCCCCTGATTGGTGTAGTGGGAAATTATAAATAAAATAAAGTCGCTTTCTGTTCAAAACTTTATTTATTTGACTGAGATGCCTCTTGTGATTATCCAAAGCTTTCACGCTCATGAGAACTTTAATTTAGTTCTCATATGCCCTACTGTAAATCTGATCATACTCTTCCCTGTAGAGAAGTCTTCTCCAAGAGGGAATAAATAAAAATCAGCTTTACACAGACCCCAGGAAAATTTACAGGCACCTAGGTGAGCAAATCTTTCCTGTTCTCAGCACATTAAATTATATGAAAAAGACAAAACCTTACAGAAATTAAAAAAAACAACTTTGCCTTTTAAGGTCATCACCCTAACTTATGCCTACAAATACTGATTCCCATCTTTCTACAAAGAAAGAGTATAAAAATAGCTGGCCAGAACAGACTGAGTAGGTGTGTCTGTTTGTGACTCCTGGAGAGGAGATACTGGATCAGAATTGCAGCTTGACATTGGGACTATAAATTAGTTTTTAGTTTTAAAAGTGATACAATTACCAGCATTTCAAAGGTGAACACAATATTTCAAACTCTTATTTTGAAGGACTCGGTGAGTTTATTAACACTTCAGTCTTGGACATCAGCTTTGGATATCTTTGTAGAAGCTATCCCTTAATTCAGATGCAAGGTTGAGAGGTTGGTGTAAGCGCTGAATAAGGATGCTGTCCTCCACCAAGAGTCTTACTGTATCTAACTTTGTTGCTAAGAATTCCTTTCTGGCTTTCACTTTCTTGAGCTTACTTACAGAAGTTATCTTCACCTGGGAGTTTCTTTAGTTTTCTTTAATTTGGAAGAAACTTTTCACACGTGTGTATGAGTGTGTTTTTATTGCCCCAATGCAGCTGACCATAGTTGGGTTTTGACTTTAGTGGGATCGTATTTCATTGGAGATGCACATGAATGCCAGAGAAACGCACTACGAATGCATCATATGTGGTTCTTTGGAAGGGTTTTTGTGTTTTGGCTTCAAAGAAATCCTGTATTTTATTAGCATAATCTGTCGAAATTGTCACTCAGGGGCTTGCTGATGGTTTAGGCCCAGTGGTCATTGGTCTAATAACCTTCTGACTGAGCTTGGGATTAAAAAGTCAAAAGTCTGTGGTTCATTCAGCAAATGGGACCCTCCATCTGAGCATGCTGACATCTGCAATGGCCCTTTGTTGTGTCCCAGTGGTCCCTAGCCCACGTTGGCCTTGGGATAATAATACCAAGCTAGGAATGAACTGTATCTTTTTTTTTTTTCCCATCACCTCTCCCTATCCTTTTCAACTCCTATGGCTGTGAGCATCCTCGGAGGGTCCATAAGGTTAACAAATTGGGAATTTCAAACCCCTTTGTTTCAGCCTCCCCTGAAAACACGCCTGTTGGCTTTGCTCCAGGGCCTTCAACCCAGGAATCCCTCCTGACCAACAGCCCCAAGGCCCCCGAGCTCACAGGGCCGACCTCAGCAGGGGACTGCCCCAGGGTGAGGAGCGCAGATCTTTGGGGATGAAACAAAATGTTTCAGATGTGATGAATTGGACATCTGTTTCATCAGAGAAAAAAAGAAAAAAATTCATCAGCTCTAAGGAGAGATGCAAAGATATTTTGGTAGGTTCATAGGCTGCCTCCTGCTCTTCACAGCTGGAACAAATGCGCTACCTAATCTACTGGCCTCTAGGAATGATTTTTTTTTTCCCCTGAGTGATGCTTTTTCTTCACATCAGAGCACTGGGGTATTGGTAGCAAGCACTTGATGCTTTGCAGTGCTCTCTATAGTGCTTTTGGGTGATTGCCAGCCTCCAATTTACCTGCGAAGTTCCCTTATCTCTAGGACATGGATCCATTCCATACTGGATTCCTTAAACACAATCAGCTCCTCCTGTGCAAATTATTATTTTTTACTCAGCAGCTCTACCAGAGCTAAAAGCATTTTATTTCTCCATTAACATGATCGGGGGATCTGCTTTCACCTTGAGCCAGTCCTGTAGGATTCATATCCTCCAAATACTTCAGTATCCTTTAAGGGTGGTAAACAGGCATGTGGGACATGTCCTTTTTCACACCGAAAACATCCCAGTATCACCCATCACCTGCAGTAGTCTGTAGGTCAGTGCTGATGGGCACTCCCATGTGTTGGCTGCTTTATCAAGAGATTCATAAATCCTCCACGGGATTTCTATTAGCAGATTTGTGTGATCTCTGAATGGTTTTACAGAATATTCCAAGACCTGATCACATTTTCTCCTTGGAATATGTGTTGGTTTTGTGCACAGATTCAGTTCTTGCAAACTGAGCTCTTCAGTTTTTTGTGCAAAATTCTTTTTTCTGTAAATACAGTATTATTTATGATCACTTCTCTGGGAAGAAATTCCTCTCCAGCTCCTATTGACTCCATTCCCAGGTGTTATGTTTCTCTAGGTGCAACTCTCTTTGGCTTTAAATTGCACCTTCTTCCTTACAAGGGGTGGCAGGAGGCTGAGCAACACTCAACTCACCTCACATACTTTGGCCGTGAAAGACATTTCTACTTCTAACCCAAACTCTGTACTTTTCATTTGAAAACCTGTGACCAGAGATGGTGCAGGCATAGTTGGGATTTTAGCCAGGCACTGGCAGACCAAGGTTTGCAGCATTGCCTGAGAGAGGACCGCATTCCCTGAGTAGACATCTGCCTTTCC
This sequence comes from Pitta sordida, assembly GCA_013390025.1. Taxonomy (NCBI): domain Eukaryota; kingdom Metazoa; phylum Chordata; class Aves; order Passeriformes; family Pittidae; genus Pitta; species Pitta sordida. The sequence continues at coordinate 93,045 of WEKX01009579.1, forward strand.
TGGACAGTCCCTGTGAGCTCCTTGCAGCTGCCCCAGCAGTGGCCCGTTTCCAAAGAGCTGTCACCCACGTTTATTCAATACTTCTCGTAGTGCAGTCTCTTTGGGAAGCAGGATCCTGTCTGAAGCTCCTGATAACAGCTTGTTGTGCTGTTGACATGGTTGCAGATCTTGTGACTCCCCACATTTCTTTTTTTAGAAGTAGTATTCCAGCTCTCTCTATTTTTTTTTAAGCCTTCATTTCACTGAATTGTGCTGATGCCATGGAAAATTGTCAGCTGTCCGTTCTTTCCCTAGACAGGGAATATATCTGTATGTATATATATGTATATATGTATGTATAATCAAGGCAAGGGGAGGAAAGGGTCAGGTGTTGCTATGGAAAGAGACTATTAATCGGTGACAGAACAGGTACTATGGGAGGTGAGAGCCTTCCCCTGCACAAAATAAGCCTTTAAAAGGAAGCTCACCAGCCTTTCTCCAGGGGACACCCCACCCAAGTTTCCTAATTTGGTAATTTACACTCCTTATTACTCACCTCTGATTATGACTTTTCAACCAGATTTTCGCTGATCTATGTGTAGTCTAATATCAACTAGTCTGGATTAAATTAGGAAGAAGATTTGCACGCTTTGTGTAATTGTATGATTGAATGCTTTACAAAGAGCTTGATGGTCAGGTCCTGGAGATTATCGTAAGTTTCTCCAAAACCCTGTGATAATTTATGCCAGCCAAGCACCTACTTACAAGCATAAGACATCTTTCACTTTTAATAGATGCATCCAAAAGGAAATAAGGGGCTGTTGGAGGCGATGGGGGAGATTGTGCCCTTTCTCATATGTTCTGCTAAATTATGTCCCTTGCAGATCCCAGATGTGTATCACTCTGGTCCATTACGGTCACAGTTCCATCAGGGATTATCAAGTCAACCAGCCTGCAGCAAATAAAAGCAGCTCTACACATATTCATTAACCCCATCTCTGACCAGCAGGATGGAGCAGAAGGAATTCTCGTTTGGAAATATCTCTGCAGAACGGGTTTCTCTCTGCTCCATGCCTGGCCGTTCAGACACATACACAGGTGACTTCATCTTCCCAGGGCTCCCAGTGAAGATGGGACTGAAGCAACCACTCCTGACCCACCTCTTCTTCCTTATCTGTAACATGTAATAAGAGGTAGATTTGGCATCTGAATCTCTCACCTATAAAGCTTAAGCTGCGTTCTGGATGTTTTTACATCTTTAGAAGTATTATCTCTCTGGATGTATTTCTTAGTAGTTTGTCCAATAACTTCATCTTAGTCTGGCCTAGCAATGGAGACAGAAGTAAAGGGTTACATTAATTTCTTCCCATACAGCAGGATTTAAAAATCTATTTTACTTTTCCAGCCCCTGCCATTCTCTCTGACTGCAGACCTGCCAGTTGGTGTTACCTCTCCTGGTCACTTGGAGGTTGCCTCGGACCACAAGGTCTTTCCTGGCCAAAGGTTGAGAACTTGTGCTCGGAGGAATGTGAATGAGCAGAACAAGCCTCTCTCAGGGTCATTGGCCTGGTGTAATGCTCACACGCGCCAAGTAATACGCCGCAAGCAACGTTTTATTTTTGCTTTGCCTGACAGTCTCAATTTCAACTATAAAAAAATTTTATTTTTCTACTGAAAGCATCAGAGGACTGCAGACTGGGCACAATATACAAGAGCTGGCTTAAATGTTAAAGTATTGACATTTCTTCATGTCTCCCTTATCTCTAGCATTTTTATGTTTTCTTCAGCAGTAGTTTGATTGATTCTGAAATTTTTTTATTGCTTTGGACCTTTAAATTCTAGTAAGAAATCACTGTATCTGGCTCTTAAACCTTTACAATCCGAACATGTCCCCTCACAGGCACAGGTGTGTATGTGCATGCACACTGAGATATGTGTACAGAGAAGAAGAAAGAGGGGCTTATGTGCCTCTCTGGAAATCAAACCTCAGAAAAAAAGGGTAGCTCTTTTCTCTGCAGCATTTAGAAATATTCCACGACTCATCTCTGCCTTTGCAGAATAGATTTAGGTGCAGGACAAGAACTTAGGGAAGGGCTGTGGCCCCAGTGTTGCCTTTGGGTCATTTCACCTTCCTTACCCAGTTCAGTAGCAATGTTTTCATTCAAGAATGGTGAATATGGAAACAAGATGTTAATATATTGCAAATATTTGAAGGGTGATCAGAGTTCAGAGCTTCAGTAAGTCATTATTTCAGAGGGCATAAGACATACAGCCTCAGTCTTCTTTAGGTGAGGGACAAGCTACCAATCACAGAAGATCTGGTGAACGTCCTGATATTAAGACAGGTAATGTTCTGTGCTATAATCAACAAGACATTGCTCTAAGCAAGCTGGATATTGAGGCAAACTGAGCTGATGATCAGCTGGTGCGTGGTATTACCAGGTAAAATAATGAGACTATAAATTAGGAAAAAAATCAAATTCTGGCCTATTCAAAACATTGCAAAAATGGTCAAGACACTATCTGACATACGATTATCAGTGGTCATTGGTGACAAGATGACTTGTGAGAAGGGGAGGAAGGTGATAAGTAAGAGCTCATGGTGCGCTGTGGACAGAAATAATGAAGAGTCAGGAAGAAGCAAAGTATATTTTCCATAGCAAAGAGATTACTGAGTGAGAAGGGCTGTTTTTGCAGCAAAGAGCAGGTTTTCTTCATAAATGTGCCTGAATAGCACCATTATAGAGATGGGATTTTACATATTTCTTTTCTTGGGAATTCATGGTTTGTTTGCTAGTCAGGGAAGAGGGACGTGATCTTGCCCCTCCATCCCAGCAACTCCATCCCAAATAAAAGAAAATCTGAGGAAGCAGGGAAGGTGAGTGGGGTTTTTTGTTTGCTTTAGTGGGTTTATTTTGCATGAAAACATCTGTCTTGTTAACTGGTGTCCATCCACATCACTATCAGTGCTCCTTGGATTCAAACGTGTTTGTAGGGTGAGTTTCAAACAGTGAACGAAAGGGTGAATCTCCACCACCTTACACAGTTGTTACATACTCGGCTTCCAGTGCCCATTTTAAATTAAATGACAATTTAGGAGACAAAATTTCTGCTAGATTTGGTCTACCTGTTTTTGTCTTGACAATTTTTTTCAACGCTATTACTTCCACTATCATTTCGGAAGTGACAGGAAAGAGGGACTATCCATTCCTACGTAGAAGGAGTGCCACAAAGGGAGGATTGAGGGAATGGAGATGAAAAGGTAGTTGTACAAGAAGTGGCCAAACAGATGCTCCAAGCTGGCATCACTGATGAAAAAGAAACTGAGATAGGGTAAGAAATAATGATATATGTATATATAAAAAGAAAGCATATGGGCATCTGGGAAGTGAGGTTCAGATGTATGACCTCCCAGTAGGATGGAAAAAAAGAGTGTAAAGGATATCTGGAGGATAGGCAAAGGATGCTGAGAAAAGTGATTTGTCACTTGGTTTTTGGGTGGGGGACAGATGGAAGGCTGGGATGAGGGAGGAGACAGAGAAAGGAGGAGAAAGGGGCACCCAGCAGACCAGGTTGGACTTCAGAAGGGTGGTGGAGGCAAGGTGGCAGGCAGTGCAGGTCGGGGGGAGCCAGGGATGGCTGCCAGCCTGCCTGGTGACAGGGTGGCATTGTCAGTGGTGATATTGTCAGGGGAGGCAGATGACAGGAGTAGGATATGGGGAATGTAGGAGAAGGAAGAACTCTAAGCCCCCACGACTGACATGGGAGGGGTGAGTTCCGTTTCAATCTCTCAATGTAGTTCCTCAAAATCTGGGGCCATCTGGACACAGTCTTGTCCCTCATACAAGCTGTCAGCAGCACCGAGGGATTGTTCTGGCAGCCAGGACTCTCTGGCACATCCAAGAGTCTCTGTGCTCATGGCCAGGAGGGCAGATGGCACCGGATCCACTACAGTGGCTTCGCACCACCTGGTGTACCCTGTCTAGGAGAGTCCTGCAGAGCCAGGTGAGCCTGGCCCTGGGCACTGTCCTGTCACTCATCCGGATGCTGTAGACCCGTCACATCACAGTGAGTAGACACCTAAACACCTTTGAGGACACGAACCATAGTGCAAACATTCAGCATGGGCAGATTCTCTTTTGTCTGGCTGTGCTCTGTCAGGCATTGCCAGAGCAACAGCTCAAGATGGGTGACAAAGCAGGAGAGTGAGAACTTGGCTGACAGAGTGTCTGCAAAGGAACAGGTACTTGCAGTGATCAGGTTCTTCAACTCCATCTCCTCAGCACTTGTTTTGCTCAGTGCAGACATGATCCAGAGATTTGAATTTGAGCTGGTACTTTGAGTTGCGCCAGCAATGGGTATGAGTAGGAGTTGCTGAAAATGCTGGCCATTCCTGCTTCTGTTCAACTATGCATTAGCATAGCATAGGTGAACAGATAATGTTATTTAATTAGATTTAATCAGGTTATTCAAGAAATATTTTATTAGCCTTCAAACTTCGCAAGAACAGCACTAATTTATTGCAGCATATCTGGTAAGAGGGATCTGGCAAGTGAATGCCTTGCGGTAAGAATGGGATAGTATGTGTTTATTACTTAGCGCTGCAGAGAACAATGTGAAGGATTGTAGCTCTTCTACAAAAAAACCCCCCAACAAACCCCAAACGCTTAAACAAAAACCAGAATCAAGGCTCTAATAAGGACAGTATACAATTTTGCATTAAGAGAGATGACATGGGAAACAAGCAATGACTGTGAATTTGTTAAAGGGTCAGTTCAGCCTGGCTGAGAAGCGCTGGTCATTACTCCTCTCACCTCAGGCACTGCCTCCTCGCAGATGCTATTCCTGGGAGAGGGAAGAGGTTGTGGTCAGTTCATCCAAGCCCCAGCCCTAAAAAACTCTTCCAGCAGAGGAGACCATGAGTTTTTTAGCTCGAATCCCATACGTGCTTGCATTTCTTCCACTGGAAAATAAAAATGTTTAAAAAATAAATGGCATATTTCTGTTAAACTGTAAGACTTCTGAAACCTCTGTATGACATTCTGGTCAAAACCTTTGAGTCACAGATCCTCCTATAAGAAAAAAAAATTATTCACACTGAAGATATTCACAGAATAAAAGACAAAGAGAAGGTTTGAACACAAGTTTTCTGTGGATCATAAATGGGTTCCCTAAGCATGAATTTATTAGTCATTCAGTAAAGGGAAGATAGGAGGAGAAAAAAAGAGAAGAAAAAAAAGATTCTGCATTAATAAATCTGCAAATGCTTTACATCTATTTTATCACATAACATGAAAATACATGCAATGAATTCATAAATAAGAAAATAATGAAATATCTATAAATACACAAATAACTGTGCACCCATATTACACTAGCATAAAGGACAGACCAGACTCAAAAATTGATCTTAAATCACACTAGACTGCACAGTTTTGTCACTTTACACTGGGAGAGCCTCTCACCCACAAGTCACTGTATGATTATACACTCTGCTTTGGAACTGCACTAATATGACAATTTGGGCAGTACACTTAAAGGAATGAGCTGAAGCATATGTCACAAGTACCTGTAATGGACCACCCCAAGCTCCTCTTGCAGACAGGGTGAAAAGATGAAACCCACTGAAACAGTAGCCTTGACAAGGTACTTGATAGAATGGTGAATGTTGTTCAGGGAAGGGATATATTAGCTGCAAATATTATTAAAGCAGCTACCAATCTAAAAATGCATAAACTGTAGAATAAAGGGAGACATGGCAGAACCTGTTAATGATAAAATTGGAAAGAGAAGCATTGCTTGCCCAGCTGGTTAAATCATGATGGAGGGTAAAATCAAGTGAAAAATAAACACCAGATTTAGAAGCATACTTGATATATCTGGCAGACTACAAGAGCTGGTGCCACTAAGGAAGAGATGTCTATAGCCACCACACCAAAACTGTCCAATTCTGTTCAGTCAGAACACAGTATTTGTACTTTCCAGGGTCTCAGCCACCTTCACCTGCAAGCAGTGAGCAAGCAGTGAGCAAGCAGTGGGGTGGGGTATCCCTTGCTCACTCTGCTGACAGAGAGGACTGGACTCAGACCCTCAGAACAGATTCATCTTCACAGAATCATAGTCTCACAGAATCTTAGAATGCTTTGTGGTGGGAGGGACCTTAAAGACCATCTCGTTCCACCCCCCCCTGCCGCTGACAGAGACAACTTTCACCTGACCAGGTTGATCCAAGCTATGTCCAACTTGGCCTTGAACACTTCCAGGGGTGGGGTATCCACAGCTTCTCTGTGCCAGTACCTCACCACCCTCACCGGGGAAAACTTCCTAATATCTAATCTAAATTTGCCCTCTTTCAGTTTAAAAGTGTTACCCCTCATCCTATCACTACACTCCTTAATATCTTGAATATCTATACGCCCTCTAAAGATTTAGAAACAGTTTTACAATCAACAGAAAAAGTTTATGGAATTTATACCTATTAGATGACTCCAACACTGATTTCAAAACAGTAGAAATTTTTAAAACTCCTTTTATTTTCCTGATTAGGTCCTATAAACACAGCTTCTGGGTGTCCAAGCTCTCATGAAAAATCAAAGGAAGCCTGCATGCAAAGCAAAAGCACAGTTGTCACTTTAGTTTACTCATGCTTGTCCCAGAAAATGAAAAGAGCCTTTTCTCACTTTGTTTTTTTTTAATGCACTCGTGCAACACGGTTGTGTTTGGAGTTAAACTTCTTATTGTCATGTTGGAAACCCAAACTGTGAATGCAAATCCCCCCATGGCTTAGTACCAGACCTCTGAGTGTCATTGCAGAGGGGTCTTTGAAAATTTGGCCTCATTTTGTAGTGACAACGTGACAGATTCCTCTTGTAATGAAATTCTGGTGAACAGAGTGTCTCGACGTTTGGCTAGTTAGGATTACAATTTGGGTTTTAATGAGGGTAGCTTATTTTCCCTCCAAAGCAGCCATCAAAACAGTGCTGCTTTTAGAGGAAACCAGATCCACAAAGATACAAAAGTGGAGTTATCCCATCTGACTGGTGTTCCAAAGCTCCTAACTAAGCCTGTGTTCCCCTTGTCAAATTTCCTCTGCTAGAACCTGGGTCTGGCTTTTACCATCCTTTCTTTGCTTTGAGCATCCAAAATTTTAGAGCAGCTTACTTTCACCCTGTTTACTTCAGAAATTAAACTGATATTTCTGTCTCTTACTGGTCCTGAGCATATACTTTATACGTATGACTTCTCATCTTAGGCTCTCATTTGGGGACCCAGTGAGATGGGTGACACGGCTCTGCTCCCATCCTGAGCTTGAATTGCTCTGCCATATAAGAGGGAAACCTTTTGCTAGGATCAAGTCCACTAACTCTTTCACTTGTTCAAAGATAACTATTTATGATAGGATTTTTTCTCAATCTGTGCCAGTTAAGCTAAGTTTAATAACTCTGACCATTTATGTGACATATTTCATCTTGGAAGAGCTAATAAAAACACAATTTACTGTTCAGAGTGCTCCCAAAAGGCAGATCATCATTATCACATCCTCATTCCATTGATAGGGAAACTGAGGTAATGTGATTTTAGGACAATGGAGCAGAATCCTTGCCAAACCACCCAGGTGAGTTCAGTGTTCTGTAGCCTCCCATGTGGGGCAAAATTTTCTTCTGTTGGGTATAAATGGAGGAATCTCCTGTTTTTCTTCACCAGCAACTGAAGGAAGATGCAAATGTGAATAGGGGGAGCCAGACCATGAAAAGGCATCTTCCAGTTCTCTGCTGGGCATCAAACTTAACATAGCACCAACACTTTTTTCCCTTGGTCTCGAGAGGAAAGCTATGCTTAGAGTAGGGCAATTTGCCTTAATTTGAGAAATTTAATGCCTTCGAAGCACCACCAAAGCACAATTAGCAAATAACCGTCTCCCCAAGAAGTCAAAGCAGAAGACCTGTATATGTAGTTCAAACATCAAAGGAGTATTGCCTGTGCTTTCATCTCCCTTTCCTCTTGAGAGTCAAAAATACAATGTATTACTGCATATTTTAAGCATTTTTTTTTTTGAAAGCTTAAATGCCAGTGTAATTCCCATAATGGTAATTTCTGTTCTGCTGTTCCAGGCTGGTACTTCAACAGAGCCTCTCCCGATTTCCACATGATTATCTCCATCTCTGCCTTTGATAGGTTTGTGTTCAATTCACTCTGGATTTGAACTGGTTCATATTCCTTGACAATCTGCTTTGAAGGCCGCCAGATGAGGTATGGAATTGCCTTTTGTGGGGCATTTTTGGTGTCCTACTTTTCCCTAGCTCCCCCATGCCGATCTCTCTCAAGTGCGGGATCACCTGGTTGCATCTAGACTCACCGTTCAGAGCAATCATAGTGGTAGCCCCTGGAACCGAACATAGCTTTTTACTTTTCCTTCTTTCCATGTTTCTTTCTTCAGAATGAGCTTTGCAGTTGAGGACTATTGAGAAATCTGCTTGAAAAAGATGCATGAAGAACATCCTTTATGGTCCATCTTGTGGTAAAAAGTGGGTATTTCTTTGCTCATTTGAATGCCAGTGGATTATTTCTGCTGGTGCAATGTTTTGAAGAGATAAAATACTCCCCACTGTGCTACATGCAAATCTCTGCAATGTAAACATAAATAGTTGTTGCACATGCATAATCAAAGACATTTTTTATAATTATTGTTGGATAGTTCAGACCTCTAATAGCATCATCTGGTGTAAATCAGTGTAGCTCTACTGAAGCCTGCAAAGCCCCTACCGATCCGTACCAGATGGGGCTCAAACTCTTCACTCTAAGTTTAGTCCTTCTAAAAAAAATTAAAGAGCAAAAGACTGATAGTCCTTGAAAATGAAGTTCTTTGTTCATTCATGGGAAGCTGGTAGATCCATATGTATGCCTCAGCCCTTATCTAGGGAGAACATTTCTGTGATGAAGGAAAGCACGAGGTTCTGTGCCAAGATAGTTCTTGGCCCCTCTGCTCAGACTAGTGCAAAGATTTGCCAGATAATGTCATTTATGATGTGAACTCCTTTCTGCCGAGATCTGGACCAAGACCACCAGCTCTTTAGCACAGACCAGCAGACGCTGCCATATGCTAAGAATCTTCGGTTGTTCGCAACTGCTGCATTTTTAGATACTTAAAGGTGAAGAGCTCCAAAGCCGGTTTTCTGTCCCCAGAGTGGCCTGGTTTCTCTGTCATTCAGCATTATCTTTTCTCTTACATTGTACACAGCACAAAGAATTTTCTAAAGCTACTTTGACACCTGATTTGTCTCCAGCTGATGACAACAACCTCAATCTCAGCCTTCTGGTGTTCTGTAGAAAAACTGTGATCTGAGTTAATACAAAATGCAGCGTTCAGTAACATCTATTTTCACAAATCAAATAAGACTACATCATCCAGGTAGTGCTAGTGAGGACTTCCCATGAAGATTTTAATGCTATAAATATACATTTATCTCCAAACCATCAACAAAACATAAACACTGATGTGTACAGCGTTTTATGCAACAAAGTTAACTTTGTTTGCATAAAAAGAGGCGGGAAATTATGAGTTTGCTCCCCCTCTTTTGATTGCTGATAGCAAAAATATCCCCTAAGTACTGAATATCACTTGTTAGTAATAGATTGGAGGAGAGAGTTTTGACAGAAATGAGGAGTACATACACACACAACTACAAGTGTATCCACCTTTCAAACAATTAAAAGTTTACATTACTACGATCAGCTCTTTGAGGTTTACCTTTCAGATTTTTTTCCTCCTGTTTTCTGCATTTTTGCCAAGATCTTCCAAAAGAGTTGCTGTTATTCTTACGTAGGTTCTTATGATGAGGACATAAACTTTTTTGCAAGAAGCCTGAGCTACTGTTAACAGTTTCTGAAGAGCTCTAAGTCCGATGTGGGTTTAATTTGTGGTGCCATGGCAGAACTGTCTAACAATATAAGTCTGTTGGACATGTCGTCTGGGCTGTCACGTTCAATTTGCACATGACCTCCTGGCCAAAAAATGGGAAAGAAGTGGTAGAATGTGGGACTGAAAGCTTATATTATTGCTTTGACAGCTTCACTCATCTAGAAGTAATGCAAAATGCAATTTATATTTATACTCTCTGACCTTCTGTACAGAGAGTGAAACTATCTAATGATGGGCCGTGGTAGCAGAGAAAGAAACAGATCTCAATACAGCTGGAATTTGTCTACATTTTTTGCTTTTCAACCATTCAATTACAGTCAAAAGATAAATGAAACATGAAGAGTGCCTTGGTTAGGTAGTGACACAATTATTTTATAGTGAGTAGGTTCTGGCTTTGAGCCTTGGCAAAGGTTGCCATGCACGCCTTGTTTCACTAGATACAGATAATCTGGCTGCTCCCACCGGACAAATCCCCTCTGCTTGGAGGTGTGTCATTATGCCCGTCACAGGAGGAGAAGAAAGACACCAGCAACTCAGTACCGCTCTCCCTGTGCATTTCAATATCCTTGAGAAAGGCTGATGCTCTAATCCTATTAACTACGATAAATCAAGTCAGGCCCAATTGTAAATGGGACATGATGCATTTTTGTGGAAAACAGGCAGATAGGAGGAATGTGCCACATTCTTCTCAGCTGAGGAGCAGCACGTGGGTTGTATCTTCTCAGGGAAAAGAAATAAATACATCAACCTTTGATTCTGACAGAACTGCTGAAGTAACCACCAGGTAACACCTGCAGATCCTTAACAACATGTCTCAGAGCACATATCACACTGTCACAGCTCAGCATCCTTCAGAGGGCTTCACTGCAGCCACAACTGTTTAGAGTGGCATGATTTGGCTCATAAATTCAGCCTCCAGCTGCATCTCTTTCTCTCTTCTCATCCAAGGAAGACACAGGATTTGGAAAAAAGTTATTTGCAGGAATGAGCTTTAGGAGAAGATAAGAAGCACAGAAAACAGAAACGGGTTTTATACATCGCAGCGTATTTTGGACAACTACATCAGTTTGAATTCATCTTTTCATTCCATTGATCCATCCTGCCTTAAATAGGAGGTGATCTAAAGTCTATTGACCTTAGCAGTGAGAGTATCATAAATGGTTGTAGGCTGTGAAACAGGTTTAGAATTTAAGTGTTCATATATACCAGTCAATTGTTTTCTGTTGTAATTGTTTTGTTCTGGTTTGCCACATTTCAGTGAATATTTTGCACTCTTGCACATTGAATTAATTAAAAAAAATGTTATTGGGCAAAAATTTCAACTGATATCCAACTTTCTTTATAGAATTCCTTTTTCATAACTGATGACAATAATAAACAATGAAACTGATGGTCACTACACAGTTAATAGGTCAGAAAAGAATAAAAATGTAGAAACAAAGGCAATGAGATAACCAAGACAAAATAGTTCAATGATGAGAGGGTTCTTACTTCTGCATCTTTTGCACCAGCATATAACTATATTTATTAAATTATAAGAAAACTTGTTATCTAGTAGATTTGTGTAACTCCTTCCCCTGATCTCTGCAGGCTGGCGCACACTCCTGGCTTTCCAGTGTGTAATGTTTCAGCTCACGGGTTTAAGGGATGGGCCACACATGAGGACTGAGATCCCTGGGGTGACTCCTCAGAGGCGAGGGGCAGATCTGAGTGTGACCACGGCTGTGTGAGGGGCACTTTGCACCGTGAACCTCACAGTTGGTGCACATGGTTAAATCAATACCCACCTCCCCCAGGGCTCCTCCAGCCAAAGAGCACTGCAGTCGGACCAGGAGGTCTGCTTCCTTTTCTTTCTTCTTCTTCTTTTTTTTTTTCCCAAGTGGACGGCTAAAATAAAACCATAAGTTACAAGAAACAAAACCCCCTCCAACACACCTATCTAGACCCAAAAACTTGCCTAGGTCTGACTCCTGCTGGTGTCACCACAGGCAGGAGGAAGGAGATGAGGCTTTTTATTTGGGTGGGAGGGAGAGGAATACCCCTGGTTAATTGCAAAGGTTGCTTCTGCAACCTCTTGCCCAGCAGCTGGTACAGTAAGTGGTGTCTCCTCTCTGCACACTTTGCAGATCTTTTCCAGCTGAGTCACTAAATCAGGAAAAAAACGGAGTCGTTGAGCTGGCATTTTAGAGGATTGATTTGGAGGGGGTTAGAAGGAAGAAATCCCCTTCCTTTGTCTGTACCATTTTTTTTTTTCCACCAAGCTGCTGGAGTGAAGCAGTTAATAGTGATTTTTTTTCCCATCATTTTTAATCCACAGCCCTGCCCTGTACCTGCCCTTATAATCCCCTAGCATGTGCTGGTGACATCACATGGCCATCAGCTCCCAGCTCCATCCCTGTGACTGTCATTAACTGTTGCAAGCAAATGAAAAATGACTGGGAGACTCGGTGGCTCCCACCAGTGACCTTGGGTATTATTAGAATGACCTCGCTTTGGCTGGACCATAAAAAAAAAAAGAGAAAAACCTTTCTTGATATCATCAGAGGGGCTGGGGCTGACTGAGGCTGTTTGCAGCGACAAGTGGGGAAAGGAGTGGAGAAAACCATTAAAGAAAGCAAAGTAAATGTTATGCTAAGACGCAGTGGCCATAAATACTTGATCAGAGGTGCAGCCCTGCCACCAGCCTTTCAGCCTGACCCCTGGCCACGACACGCCAGGCAGTGCTGAGGTTACAGTGCACCTTGCTGGGAGTGTTTTTAACCCACCTCCCGTTTTGTTGTTTGTTTCCTTGAACTTTAAAAGAAAATAAATCGCATGTAACCACTTAAGGGCTCACTGGCCTCTCATAACTTATGTTCAGACATAAAACTTTGCTGGTCCTACACACACATCTGCGAACAGAGGAGGTATCAGTCTGGGCAGGTTGAATATTTTTTTGTGTGTTATAAAACATGGAAAACCTTTAAGTATCCATGTACATAAACCTCTTCCATGTGCAAACACACACACACACATATATATATANCTCTCATAACTTATGTTCAGACATAAAACTTTGCTGGTCCTACACACACATCTGTAAACAGGAGGTATCAGTCTGGGCAGGTTGAATATTTTTTTGTGTGTTATAAAACATGGAAAACCTTTAAGTATCCGTGTACATAAACCTCTTCCATGTGCAAACACACACACACACATATATATATATATAGGATATGCTTATTAATGTACCTATATGTATAAGCATAGATACATAGACATATGCATAGGAATGTGGACAAAAAAAAAGAACAAATATTCATCACACATGCCTGATGTTGCATTCTACAGAATACATAATAGTATACATATAAACATGTAGCAGTCATGTTTCTTCCAGTGTACTCCACAGATATTGGCAATAGCAATAAAGAATATGAGCAAAGATTATAAAGAAGAGTAAAAATTCGTAAGCATGAGAATAAGGATAAAAAAGAATAATTCACACATCTGGGCTGGGCCAGGGGGACATGAGGATACTCTGCTGTTTAACGCCCTCCCTGTGGGGACCTGCGGGCTCTGCAGGGACAGGGGCTGCCCAGGCCCCCCTGCCCTGGGCTCATTTTTCTGCTGAGTGACCACGACAGGCTGGAATGCGCTACCTGGAGCGGCTGGCTGGGGACCGGCTGCCCTCAGGGTGCTGCGCTGTGGATAGCTAAAGCCCTGGAGGCAGACAAAAGCGATCCTCCCGCCGCTGCCCTGCCCGGCTTCTCTGCTGTCAGCTGGAAATGGATCTGATGCCCTCTGCACTTTTAACTCCCGACGAAAAGGGCATTTCATTACAGGTTATGACAAGTTGCAGAGAGACTCGGAGAACTCAATAAGAAGAAACAGCAAGTGAAATCAAGTGGGAGGAGGGGGACTGCTCCAGATGTTTGGCAGACAGAAGGAAGATGAGTTCAAACGAGAGGTGTGAGCAGGGACACTGATGCAGCCGCCGGGAGCGCAGCGCATCCTCCGCCGGGGCAGGGGCTGCGCGGAGCGGGCCGGGGGTTACCATGGCGAAGCCCCGCTGCCAGCGCCATCTCCTCATCGAAAAACAAGGAGCAGAGAGCACTAGACCTAATATTATTTTTTCTTATTAAATCGGTGCTGTCTGAGTGTTTCTAGTGCTTCTTTCCCCTTTGCGTCGGGCGGGACACGCTGTGTGTGACTGAGGCAGGAGGGACCAGCTGCAAGTGGCACCCAAGCCCTGCAGCTCTCTCCTGTTTTTGGGCCAGGAGGGCATCTCTGCAGGGCTGCTGGGAGGTGCTATCGCCCCGTCGTGCCAGTGGAGCGGGCACAGAACGGCGCTCCAGCCGCGCTCACCCCCCGGCTTTCGCATCCCGGTCCTTGGACCTGTCACGTAGCTAGAAGGATGCCAAGGACTTTATGGAGTCTGTCAAGCACTCAGTACTTCTGTCTTTAGTGGCATCCTCATAGACAAACTTCGCAGGTGTTAAAAAAATATGCCGGAAAATAATAATAATACTACTAATAAAAAAATACCCATCAAGCTTAACAGCTGCTCAGGGACACTGTAAACCATCTGATTTTGCAGGATAGGGCTACCATCCTAATTCTCCCTGGCAGCTTTTCAAGCGTGTTTCATCGCTGGTTGCCAATGGAGGATGGCTCCGTCTCTCCCTTCGAGCCCCGGCTCGGCGCCTGCCGGGTGTCTCTGGGAGCGGTTTGGCACCGGGAAAATCAACTCCCATCTCGGGAGGGAAAAAAATAAAAAGAAAAAAAAACCCAGAAAGGAGTGCTAGTGTCTGGAAAAAAATAATAATACAACCAAGTTTTTAAGTGTCAGACTGTAAATTTAAGAGTTTCACCCGGAATAATGTTATGCCTTATGGCAGGTGAGCTACTCACCCTTCTCAGGGCAGGGAGAAACGCCACGACCGCAGACAGTATGGGGATACATGTGTGCTTTAGGAGCCCAAGGGTGACCTCTGTGCCAGCCTGTCACCCCTGTGCAAGCCATGAGACACACAGTGTTTCAGCGGAAGGACGGAAGGCAGAAACCACAGTACGAAACACCTCTGCATCCCTTTGCCCCCCAAGGATGCTCCCCCAGCCCTCTCCAGCCTGCCGGCCGGGTGACTGTCAGCTTGTTATTTCTCTTTGGCTCGTGGGGCTTATTCCGGGTGCATATTTATTTCTGAAATGTTGAAGCCCTGGTAGCATGAAGTTTTTTCTCGGAAGGAAAAACAAATCCCAACGAAATCCCAGAGCAATCTTCACCGTAAACCGGAGCTGCCTGTTTCTGGAAATGATGCTTGCGGAAAGGGTGAAAGTCGTGAGCCTCTAACCAAAATTGTAACAAACCCCGGCCAGTATCACAAGGGCAAACTTCCATGGGCCTCAGGGTTTGCTGTTATCCTTACTTACACTGATAAGTCCTTTTGCTAAATCCCCTAAAGTTGCTTGCTCTTCCCTTTCATGTATAAAGTTACAGAAATCTGACAGATAAGACAGATTTACTGCTTCTGGATAAGACATATAGACACATTTAAGACACCACACTGCAAAAGATCAGTTAAAATGTGTTGCTGGTTCAATGAAAGACTGTTGAAAATAAGTGTTTCTACTTTAAATGATAGCATGAGGAAAATCGTAATATAGTAAGAGGAGAAAAGACTCAGCTCCCAGAAGAATAAAGGCATTTTTTACTCTGCTGTCATTCGCATTTTCACCTGTATCTGCTCTTTTGAGAGCAGACATTGTGGCTCAGAGAGCAGCTTCTCTTCTCCTGTTCTTCTATTTTATTTCAAAATGCAGCTGACACCTTCACAGGTACATGACATTATCCGCACTCACACTAGAAGACAGGTCTGGGGAACGTCGTGGAAGGATGTGTCAAGGATGAGGCAAGAAAGTGAAAAATTAGAAAATCTTGGAAGATTTTCTAAAAGCCATTTGAAAGGACAAATTAGCAGGGATTCTTGGGATTACGATGTGTCATTTTTGTGCTCTTTTCGGAGACCTTTATCATTTAAGGAAGGGTGATCAACTTCGGGAGAGTAAACTGTTTGCTTCTTCCACTTCATTGACAAGTCTTTGCCTACATTTGCAATCGCTGGTGTTTTGTTGCTCTGCTGCTTTAGGGGAAGAGAGCCCCAAACCAACTTCCGCACATCACCAATAAATCCCAGCTTCCCTTTGGTTATCCAAAACTATTTGTATTTAACCTAGCGAGCCTCAAAACTTTTACAAAGCTGAATGGAGAAATATCCCATGGGAAAGTGTGTTAGAACGCAGGAACACAAATCAAAATGTAGTGGCTAAAATAAAAATTAGAATATTGGGTCAAGTTTGTTTGCAATTTATCTTTTTAATCCTTTTTAATGGTAGCAAAAGAAACTAAGGGACGATTAACAGCTTTAAAGGTAAATAGGAGAGGAAATTGGGGGGTTCTAGGGAGAGGAAAGCCAGGCAGGAGTGCGGCTGCTGGAAACCAAGCATTCCTTCGCTAAATAAATCTCTGCGAAATGGGCGAGCAGACACAATCTCGGAGCCAGGGAGCCAGATTTGCCCCTCTGCTAGAGGGCATCGCTCTTCCCTGGGTCCCCCCAGCCCTCGGATAATAAACTCAAGTGTCTGACTGTCTCAGCCCTGCCCATCTTCTTTAGCCAACTTGACAAAGTGGAAGAAATATGACATGTGAATTATTAAAGAGGAGGCAGTTGACTCCTAACCTCTGTTGCTTTTTCTCAGAACCCATTACCTGAGAATTTATCTTGCAGGAATTACTGTGTCTGAAAGCTTCGGGAGGAGCAGCGAGGAGGGAGGGGGGCGTTTGAATAAGAGTTTTGAAGAAATACCGTTGAAAAGCACCGGGTTTCACCTTAGCATTTGCACCACTCAAGAGGTGGATAACGTGTTAGAGAAAACAAGCCATTCCTCCTTAGAAGTGGATCAGTTCGCCACAGGGAGCCAGGGAATAAAATCCGGACTGAATTTAAAACGGCTATCACCACTTAAATACCTTTAAAAAGTAGAAAAGGGGAAATGGAGAGCTTTTTCGTGGTTAAAGTTTGTTCTTTAGCCCCTTTCTTAAGGTTAATGAGGGCTCTTCATAAATAATCTTCCCACCAGCCCTGGGTGATGAGGAGCTCTGTGCCCGGCACCCGGAGGAGAGATTTAGTTCCCTACCATGGATGAAGAGCTCGGAATCCCGGGGGAAAGGCACAGACTCTCGGTACAGGCTCCAGAGTTTAGAGGATCTATCATAATTTTCCCTACAAAAGTTTCACAGTGCAATGGAACTGCCAGATAACTCACAGGCCGAGTGAACTAGTGGCTATTTTTTCCCCCAGGAATTCGTCGCAGAGGGACCGATTGAATGGCACGGACATGAATTATTTTTTTCCCCTTCCCTTTAAAAAATATTATTTATTTTATTTAGGAAGGTGGAAAACCCACTTTGGGACAGAAGAAGAAGGGGGTGATTTTTCCCATCCTCTGGACATAGATTTGTATCTGCCGCTGCCAAGCCTAAGGTAACAATTGAATCTCTCCCAAATCTTGGTGATAGAGCAGTCAGAAATGACTCCATCTGACAGCAGAGCCATGAGGCAAGTGATGGATACTATTGTCCAAGCCTGACCCTCCATTAACACCACCTATCAGCATCTGTATTCTGTCACCAATTCCCATGCCGGAGCCAAGAGGGGTGACTCTAATATTCTGAGCACATTGAAGGCTTCCATGCTGAGTTCAACCCTGCATCAACTAAATGGGTGGAGAGGATGACCTAAACCTTGCTCTCTCTATCTCCACTCGCCTTATTACCCCTCTCCAATCCCATTGTTTTGCAGGTGCCTGCAATTTGCTCCTTATCTCCTCACTGTTTATGAGGGCTCCTTTTTATTAATACAAAGGGAGAAATGTTATTAATATTAATTAACAAAATAAAAAATGAAGCAGTTTTGGGAATCCACCAAATGAATAATCTCATCCCCTAATTGGAGATGAAGTGGGGGGGGGAGGAGGAGGAGGTGTAAGAGAAACAGATGACCTACTGGGTGACAGGCACAGGTTGGAAGGGTGACATTTTATTGTAAGCCTCCCTATGAAAGGAAGAAAAGGAAAGGACCAGTCAATTTAATGCAGGGACCAAGAGTGCAAGAGTGTTGCTAAGAGACAGAGATGCTGCTAAAGTTCTGTGAGAAGCTGTACCCTGACCTTATGCAAATGGAGGCTTCCAACTCTTTGTGGAAAGGCTGCAAATTCCACCCACTGTGTCACCAATACCTGGCATCGAGCCTTTTATTCAAATGTTCTCTAAAAACACACACGCAGAGGATGTGACAAAGCATGACACATTTAGGGCTGGAAGGGGGGACGTGGAGGGGGGAGCAGAGAGGGGGAAGGACGGATCTCATGGTGGAAATGTCACCCATCCATACCTCCCAGAGCCTGTCATCTTCCCGAGCTGAGAGACGAACCTAAGGATTCCTAAATTACCTTAATCCAGATCTATTAGGAGTCATAAATAGCATCTATTCCTTGTGTGTGTGGGGAAAGCCTTGGGAAAACACAGGAGCCACCACGAGCTGCTCGCTAGCAGATCTCCATACCTACATCTGCAGCCTCCACAGCTGGCTAGGGAATTCCTCCTGAATTTGATTACTCTCCACGATCTAAATAAGACAGAGAAAACTCCTATGAGCAGTTTAGGGGGGCCCAGACCTATGGGAGGGAAAGCATTAAATCCGAGGGAGTAGGGAGGTGGAACACTACCAGTGAAGTTCAAACACAACCTTCACCAAAGATTCAAGGTGAAGAGAGTGACTCTACAGCGGCTTTTTCTCACTGCAATCAGCCGAGAGTAAATACCTGGGTAGATCAATACACCCCACCTCCTGATGGAAAACAAGTTGGGCTTTTTTCAATGGAATTTGAGTTCCAGACGGGCATCAGTGTAATTGAAGAGTTATCACGGGGAAAAAAAAACACACATTCTGTAAAACGAGTTGTGCCACCTTTTTCCTAACATATAAAACACTTGCGGATACTGGATACGGGGTCCCTCAAAGCCCCCTGGCTTTTCTCTCCCTGCACCTTCCTCACACACAAACTGGAAATTTGTATTTTCCCAAGAACGTGCAGGTTTGCCGTGCAGTGAAAGGGAGGGCTGTTTGTGCTCGGAATGATAAATAATAATAATAATAATAAAAGAGCAGAATGACCTGGGCATCTTTCTCGAATGAGAGCGCGATAAAGTGCTCCAGGAGAGGCACGTCCTGCCGGGCTGATCTTGCCGTGGTTAAATTCGATACCGCTCTGTTTTCCACGCGATCTGGAAATTATCGGTTTACTTTCATTTCAGTTGATCCTCGGGGCACTTTTGGGACTCCGGCGGCCAATTTTCCTTTCACAGGAGATAGGATTTCTCTGTCCGCCCTGAGCAACAACTGAAAAGTGACTCAGCTGCGGTCTGCGGAGTAAGTTGATGCCGATTACTCATCTTTGAGACGCCCAGGGTTTGCTTGTACTTCAAACCGGCTCGAGAAGTCGAGCAGTCAAAAAAAACCCCAAACACCTTACAATCCCTCTGTCACCATCGAATCCGCCTGATTCCCCTCAGCCCCATTCCCCTGGTGGGGGAAAACCTGATGTGAGCATCTTCTGTCCTCAGGATGCCTCAGACCAGATGGAAAACGTGACCCTTCACAAGTAAATGACTCAACTCCGTGGGTGGGGGTGGCATCGAGAGGGACACGCTGCTTCCTGCGGTGCCACCCGTGCCCTGGTGCTGCTCCCAGTGCGGCCCCACTCCGCCCCGCGGTCCCTCGCGTAAACCCCCCGCACTCCTGCGGGGCCGGGGCTGCGGGTCCCCTGCGCCAGGTGGACACACTAAATGAATTTGCCCGCGAAAATTGCCCGGTATATATATTTTTTAATAAGAAGAATTTTCATAATGTGCACAATACTATTAATATTTCATATTAGCAGTGCGTGTATGGTGAACTTTGTAATGGGAAATTCAATCGCCGCTGTAAATATTAATAGAATATGAAATGAAGCCACAGCTTCCATGTAGCACTGACAGTAAAACGGAGTGAACATGTGGTGGCCCTGGGGCAAGATAGGCCTTTCCTCTTGTCTCTCTCGCTTTATTACATTAGCCTGAGCCTCTCCTTACAGTCCTGGGCTCAGAAGCTGAAGTTCACAGGTCAGCCATGACAAATGTCCCCACGTCTAGCCAAACAAGACCCCCTGGCCTTGCCATTACATCTGCCCAACAAGCCCCTGGAGAGTGCTTAAGGGTGGCTGGTGCAGGTAAAGAGCTCTTTAGTGCAACTTTCCAAACGTCTCGGAGGAGCGGAGGCGCCCGCAGCTCCTTCGGGGCCGGCTGCGGGGAACCCCGCTCCCCAAAAAACCTCCGGGAGCACCGGGCCGTGCCCGTGCTCCGCTACCACGCGTGGGTGCCCAGCCCCGAGCGATTTCCTCCAGCCGCCGCAAGGTTCGGGGCACCCCCGCGACACCCACTCGTGACGGGGCGGCCCCACGACGGGGGAGGTGCTCCCCAGGGAGGAAAGGGCTGGGGATCAAACGCCTTTTTGGCTCCTTAGTCCCAGATTTTTTGGGCTGACATCAGCCGCCTGACCGGCCGCCTCACAGGCTTTTGGGGTTTTTGCCACTCTTTCTCCTATTTCCAGGATTTCTCTTGATATAAACGTCACTTCCAGCTGCTCCCTTTTTACAGCGGGCATTCATCTCCATTTGTTAGGGGGAAACCTTGTCAGAACTTCCTCCGGCCTTTCCCCACGGGCATTTGCTCTGCCCAGTGATTCTGCTGTACCCCCTCGAGGTTCGGGGCTCACTTTTCCCGTTCCTCGAGGAGTTTCAGGTGGGCGGAGAGGGGCTCGGGGAGCGGGGGAAGAGCTTCCACTCCGCAGTGCTGCCACCAGCCCCGCAAACGTGGCGGGGGCTTTGCAGCCCGCAGGGAAAGCCGCCAGGACCGCGGCCTGTCGGGCAAGGGGGTGGGCAAGTGGGACAAGGCATCGCAATGGGAACTAAAGAAGGAGCCGCTTCAGAGAGTGGAAAGCGGGAACGTAACAAATGGGCGATAATCCCAAAAGGTACTCGGGCGACAGCCCTTTTTATCTCAGGAGGCAAAACTTCTCCCAGTGTCCCTCACCTGAGACGGGTAGAACACATTGCACCCCGAGAGCCTCACTCCTTCGTACAACAAAAATTTCCGACAGAACCCCCCGTGATCAGCCCCCACTGACAAATTTTATTTTAACAAATATCCAGAAGAACTTATTTCTTTTAGGAAATTCTAGTATTGTATTATTTCTCTGACAAATCGTATTAAAAAAAAAAATCCAAGCATCCCTGTCGCTCCTTCTTCTCCAGCCGCTCCAGCCGTCCGGCAGCTGCGGTAGATGCTGAGCTGGAAGGGAAGAACCCCTGGTCGCTTCCTCCTTGGAGGGGCTCGTCCCTAATTGCATGCCAAGCAGAAACAGTTCGGGAGCCTTTTAGCCACCCGTGTTGTGAAATCATGAATGAAAAGGAAAAAAACCCTAACGCGCAGCCAGGAATCGACTCCGGCCAC
This sequence comes from Pitta sordida, assembly GCA_013390025.1. Taxonomy (NCBI): domain Eukaryota; kingdom Metazoa; phylum Chordata; class Aves; order Passeriformes; family Pittidae; genus Pitta; species Pitta sordida. The sequence goes on from WEKX01009579.1 coordinate 114,533, forward strand.
TTCTACACTGACTTGTTCTTTTAACAGCTTCTATATTTTTCCAGCATCGTGGCTCACGTACTTTGTACAGTGTATGTGGCTTCATTAAAAGCTTTCTATTATATCCCCCAGGAAAATGTAACTGTCACCTCTCCTTGCCTTTTAAGAAGAGTTGCACTTTCAAAGAATATTTTTCTCCCCTTTTACTAAAAGAAACAGCATTGAATTCAGGTTTTGTAAGTGTTAAATAACTTTCCCAGCGTGTATTAAAGGAAGATTGTATTTTATCAACAGCTGATTGATGCGGCCATGTGATCCTCTCGGTTTGTCTATAGTATCATATTTATTTAACCTGCTGGGGGACTGTGTTCAGGGGCCGCTTGCTCCCGCTGGCAAGAGCACACACATTACACACTACCCCAGGTATTCTGATTGATTGTTCCCACCCCACAGCCTTTGGATCATAATTTAACACAGCAGGTCCTACAGCACAGAGGAGGTTTTCGGGAAATACAGTGAGGGGTTTCTCTGAGCCAGTACCGCTAAGCTACCAGGCTTTTCTGAAGTAAAATTTTGATGTACGGTGAGAGGTGGAGGAGCGCTTGCACAATCGTGATGCAAACGGTGGCACAAGCAAATGCCTTTAGCATCTACATTTGATCCAAGCCCTTCATTTTCAACAAGTTCTTCCTGCAAATGAGCATTTTCAGGCACTTCCAGAACACCCACCGTCATCCACGTCAAATGCTCCATAGCGGCAGTCGGTCAACTATATTCAAGCGTATTTAAAATGCGGGAAGCCAGACGACAGTTTTCTCCTCACTTTCCCCAGATGAAACTGTTCAGAAAGTCTTTTGGTTGCCGGCTGCTGTTTGGCCCCAGAGAGGAGGTAAAAAAACCCCATCCTCCACCGTCCTAACCCAAGACACCCCCTCACCCAGCAAAACAACAAACAAACAAACCCAAAAACCAAACAACACAACCCCCCAGTCCACAACGTAAATCGTCCTCCCTGCAAATTGTTAAACAAGCTCTGTGATGAATTAATTTGCGTGGGGAGGTTTGGATCCCGGTGGTTGCTCCTGCAGCAGGGCTGCTGGTCCCTTCCCAGCCAGGGACGGTCCCGGAGCGGAGCATCCCCGGCAGAGATGCGGGTCCGGGTCCCGCCTGCCGCCCATTGCGGTGTATCTCAGGCAGGTTTAATTAGGGTATTGCTTTTTTTATCGTGTTTATTCTGTGTGCAGCCACGCTTTGATATGGAAAGCACCCTTTCCCAACTTTTTAAATTTTTGTTTTTTAAGAATGATTTCTTTTTTTATTTTACCCCCTTCCTCCAGCCGACTCAGGGATTATGCTCCGAGGCAGGTCCTCGCCCCTCCGCTCTCTCTTGGAGACTGAGAAGGACCTTTTTTTTTTCTCCTCTGCCCTGTCTGTGCCCCTTTGAGAGGTGAGGAGCTCACTCATTTGCTCTGAAGGCTGCACCCTTGTCCCGCAGGAGCCCTAAACTCAGCCTAAGCTGCCACGCCGGGGGCAGGGCAGGGAGCTCTCCTGGCCCCGGGAGGCGCCGGCCCCGGGCGGGTACCCCGGGCACAGCCTGGCACTCGGTGGTGTTTACCCATGACTCAGGGGCAGGCGAGGGATGCAGAGGCTCGGCAAGGTGAGGGAGATGGCAGAGGAGGTGCCAGGTAATAGATCGGCTCCAGTCCCGCGGGGCAAAGGCGTATTGACAGATCACGTTAATCAGTAATTCTGTTTTGTTTTCTTTCCTGGTGGGTGCCGGTGCCAAATAGCTCCACTCTCCGGGTTCGTAACCCTTTCGTCGCCGGGGCCCCCTCTCCCTGCCCACCCTCCTGGCACCCAAGTGAACTTGTCCCGCTCTCCCCTTGCGAATCCCCCCCGAGAGAGACTCGATGGATTTCCCAGAGCATTTCTCCTTTACAGCTTAATGTTGCTCGGGGCAATCCTCTCACTTAGGACCACCTGTGCTGGAACCTCTTCAGCTGACCAGGAAGGGTGATCTTGTGGTCCAAATGTCTCTTTTGGAGAAGGGGACGGGGAGCGCTTTTACTCTACAGCAGATACTTCCCCCATTACCTGTTCTGTTGACAAAGTAAAGTAAATCCCACTTAAAAACATGATTCCTAGGCTTTGTGAGAACGAAGCATATATGTTTTTAGGGTTTGTTAGTGCCAGGTCATATTGACTGATTCCTGAATAGTTGCCATTGTGCCGCGCTTTGCTAAAGGAACCCGAGCAAACACCGCCCGAGAAAGGCTTGTGGTTCCCTTCCACCGCCGACTGCAGGCTCGCAGCCAGCCTGTCCCTCCCCTGTCTAATCTCTTCCCTCTAAATTTGTTTAGGGGAAAAAAAAAAAAAAAGAAAGAAAAAAGAAAGAGAATTCCTAGGAAGGTGGAGAGGGAGAACGGATCAAACAGCACGGAGAGGGTCATGCACCTCCGAGGCAGTCCCGGGGCGAGCGTCAGCCAGAGGGAGGTTCCCATGGCTTTTCCCGTTTCTCCCTGTCCAGGAAGGGGATGAGGCACCTCTCCGTGGGCTGCGGGGCAGGGTACGGCTGGTACCTTTGGCGGGATGCGGGACCCACCGTCCCCCCTCCCCGGGGAGCTGTGGGAGCAAAACAACAACGTTTGTTCATTCCGAGCCTCGGCAAACAGCTAAACTAGTTTACACAGTTGATTTTGACGAACGAATAAATTGTTTTCTTTAAGTACACCGTCCTAAGCAAGCACACACTTTAACTAGTTTTCCTAGGAGGGAGCTTTTTACTAGATTGCTTTTTCATTGCGTGGCTATCGAAATAAGATAATGACCAAAGAGGTGGAACCTAATCAGCCTTTTAGTTGAGTTTAAAGAGTTTAGAGGTAGTTTAAAGGTAGCTTTGGTCATGTTTGCTGGCCAGCTGCGATGTTTGCACTACCACGTTATGATGGGGAGAGTAATGTATTTGATAGATAAGGGAAAGAGGCTAGCCAAAAAGCAAGGTCAGGTGTGATAAGACTTGACACTTTTACTCATTTTTCACACACATAAAAGGAAACTTTAAAATATGAAGCGAAAAGAAGGAAAGACTCGACATGCTAACATCTATCATAAAAACTGTTCATTAACAAACCTTACTTCGTATTTAATTAGCCCAAAATCTTATCATAGTATGGAACGTGTCATGCTACTTAAAAAAACCAAAAACAACCAAACACCAAAACCCAAACACCTTTTTTGTCAGCGACTAGGTATGTTCTAAAAATAAAACCTTGCCGTTCATGGGATAAACACACAATTCCCTTTCTCCTTTTTCATGTTTTATCTTCACTTTTTAAAGTAGTTAAAAGATGTTATAAGCTGAAGATAAGAGTCTGTGAGTCTAATCAATAGTGAAGGGAGGGCATAAGGTTTTAATAGAGACAGAAATCCTAGAGGGAAAGGAAAAAAAAAAAGTCTCTCTGGAGTTAAAATCTGTGCCAAACATAAACACCAGGCACTGATGAAGAAATACAAAGTGCAATTTAACCAAACAATCAATGGCAAAACTCTCACTACCTCAAATAAGACCTGCTGTGACTTGAATGGTGTTTTAGAAATACTGGTGTCCAGGAGCAGAGCTACATATTATTGATCCTACATTCTATGAAAATGAATTGATTTTTGCTATATACACATGAATTCTAAATCAGAATTTACCACATTTTTTTCTTTCAAGAAGCATTTCTGCCATCTTCAGTTAAAATCCAAGCTACACTCAATCTCTCTCTCAACACCCACCTTCCATAAGCAAATGGTTTTGGTCCCCATTCAACAAAAAAGTAGTAAGACAATATTTGCAGAGCCATCTAAAACCAATTTTCAAAGGCAACTTAGGCTGGTGTACAGAGGCACTCACACACTCATGCCCAAAAAGTGTCTTCTCAAAATGCCTGTGCAGCTGTTGGTCAAAATAAACCCAGAATTTGTAGGCACTGTAGCTTTTCTCCTTGAAGCCTGGCAAGTGTCTGCAATTTGCCTCTGGGCAGGTCTGGGGCTCTCTGTCCCTAGACAGGACTGAACAGCTTGGTGTTTTCTGCTTTTTAGCTGAGCCCTTCACAGATGAGGCTGCTGTGCTTGCCCAGGGGGTCTTTAGAAGAGAAAATGAGCCGTGTGAAGCAACAGGACTGACCTGCTGTCTTTTCCATCCTGGAAGGTGTGTTTTCCCTGCCCTCCATAGCCCTGGAGGGGTTAGACTAGCCCCAGAGGGATGGAGGACCCTCAAGGTCCTCCTCGATCTGCAAGGAGATAAGCCCCTGCCTCATTTCTGCTGGGAGATGAAGAGAAATGGCTCACATTTTCAACAGTTCCTCCTGAAATGGCTCCATTCTGCAGAAAAATGGGGCCAGAGAGACTCGAAGTATGAGCGTGTCTCTGTATCTCAGGGGTTAGAGCCAGCACTAGGGAAATAGAAGAGGAAATGTAGCTCATGGATGAACCTGGTAGGTTTGGGTTCCCCTGTGCTTTCAGGCACCTAAAGCATTGCTGCTGCAAATCCCAGCCCTCAAACTCCTCACTTTCTGATATCATTTCAGCTTATAAGGGAACAGGACTGGATATTGAATGGTCCCTTGATTCCCAACTCCATGCAAAGCACCAGAGCAGATTCCTGAGGATGGAATGAAATTTCACTCAGAGGAGCCTGATCTTGGCACAGCTTTCCTGCCAGAGCTCAGTGCAGGGCTGGATTTAGAGGCCCCTGAACAAAAAAGGACTCATGTACCATGGCTGGTACCATCAGGCCAGCATGGGCCTGTGCCAACAAACAGCTCCTAGTCAGGTAGGGCTCAAATACCTGCATTCCCAGCCAGTGCAGCTGATGTGCACTCCCACATCCAAGCATAGGAAACTCTTGAACACGTGTGTAAGGCTCTTGAGATTTAGGTGCCTGAGCACCTACAATGCTTTGGAAAAGCAGTCTGACACATCTGAGTCACTCAGGTAGTTTTTTACCACACGACTCCTAAGCAGCTGCTTAGCTGATGCTACATGAGGGATCTCATACAAATCCCATAGAGACACCTCCTGTCTGAAACAAAACGTGAGATTGAGGGATTTGCTGAAGAGGGATGAGATCACTCACTAACTTGGGGATGATGCCATGTCCTAACATGCCACTGGATCATGGCCAAGGCAAAGAAAGTACAGAAAGCACACGTGGAATAAAGAAGGTGCAAAGCAGTTTCTCAAGTTCAGCAGTAGTCCTGAAAATAACCCAGCCCAGTGTCTTTGCAAAATGCATTGCTGCACTTCGAGCACGGATGACAAGGGCTTTTCCACATCACTCCAGCATGGGATAGGTGTTTGTCTCTCTACCCCTGAGTTCCACAGGAAAATCACTGGTGGGTGCAAACTTTCCTTAAAAGGCAACCATAGCTTCAGCTGGATCACATTTTCTATTAAAGAAATCCAGCCAAAATGGAATTATTCTTCAGGAATTATTTTCTTCCTACAGAGGCCACCTTGTACACCTTTTTCTGGTCTCATTTTAATAATCTATATCAGTGTTGTTTTTTAGCTTATTTTAATGTCAACTGGGGATTAATGTGCATTAATTAAATTGACTGTATTTCCTTTAATGAGCACAAAAGGATTTTATGTCAATACTGATGATCCTAATAAGGATTCTGTCTACTTATCTGTGTTTTCTCAACCTCCTGAAATATTTTATTAGGAAACAAATTAATTTAGTTACAAGGTAAAAACAAAAGCGATCAGGTGACTGCTGACTGGGTGTGACGATTAAACCATTAGAACTGCACTTAGCTGCATGGCAATGCACTATTTTAAACTTAATTTATGCCTTTTTTACGTCTTATTTGTCATTGACTGGTCTTTCTGGACTGAAACCACTACTAAATGAGTACCTGAGTAGCCTTTAGAGAGATACTGGAAGTGAAATCTGAGTTAAGGCCCATACCCCTTGCCTTGGAGAGCTGCTAAAGGGAGGTAAGCTGCTAAGTAGGAAACAGGGAATTAGCTGGGACCAGATGCTACAGACTAATTACAAACAGGTAGGCAGGTATTAATGTGCAACCCCCTTTCAGCTGCTCAGATTGATAATGCAAATTTGTTTTTTAACTTGTTAAAAACCTATAATAAAATAACAATCATTCGCAACAAATGAAAGAAATACATTTATTTGCATGCATGAATATATCTGTGTCAATATATTTTTATACATTCACAGCTGTTCAGAGCTTGAAAGACACTTGACTTGCTGAGCAAGCATTTAATAAAAAGCCCATGGAAATGTTAATTAATGGTATTTGGTACTAAATGCTCACTTTGATGCTAAAATGTTTCACTGTGCAGATTTAAAATTCATTCGGCATTTTTTGCCCTTGTTACCATCTGCAAATTTCCACCCCACACCCCATTCTCACATCAGGTTGCTGAAATAATTTGATAGTATTATAACATATGCCAGTAATGAACACTAGGGATGGCTTCTGATCCCACTACACCTGTTTAACATCGTGGCTCTCAATTGCCTGATTCTTGTCAGTTGTTTGCCTCATTTCCCTGACTATCCCAACTCAAACCACCCCTGGTTTTGCACAAGTGTGTAGGAAGAGGCAAGGTCCCTCAAAGAACTTCCAAGAACTTCAGCAGCTTCCAGCTCTTAAACAAATAAGAGCAATTCCAGTGAACTGAGGAAAAATATTCTGCTGGACAAAGTTGCTCAGGCATAAAATAGTCAGTGAGGTCCAGCAGCAAGTAGACGTGTAAGAAATCTGACAGTGGTTTTAAGATATGCTGGGAGAGGGGGATCTGAAGACTTTCAGGGAGTAAAAGCCCTTTTTGACCACCCTGAGAATGGAGGGGATCTCTGTGAATCCTATTGAAGGTAATTTTGTTTTCCTAAGCCTTGTGGTATTGGGAAATTCAGCCAAGAAAGTGGTAAATACACTTTTTTGAGTTGAACATAAAGTAATCTGCAAATTCTTTGAAAATATCTATATAATGGAAAGAAAAAATTGCTTGTGTTTCACAGACTTTAATTTTAAATTTTGTTTACATAAATGTGACTGACCTGATTACAGGACTAATATTTTCATTTATATTCATCCTCAATTAGAACAGTTTTCCATGCGAATGAAATCACAACAATAATTTAGCCATATTTATAAATTATTCTTTCGTCTAAAATGTTGGAAAAAGGAATGATTTCCTAAAACACATCAGAAAAAAAAATATATTTTAGATTAAAATTCCCACTGGAATAACAAAGATTACTGATGCATCATCTTTAAGAAAAGAAAATCCCCTATAAAACCACAAACTCTTCTATCAAATTCCAGTGGATAGATGTCTGTGCATATGTAGATGTTTCTTTATTTCTTTATATTGTTTCTTACTGTTCAGTTCAAGTTTTCAATTAAATGTTTATACGGGGTTTTAATAACGTTTCTGTTTACCTTGTGTCTTTCTTGACAAATTAACCTTTTTCAACAGAAACTATAAATTACATAATCACATTGCAGCATTAATTAATTAAAGATATTAGTAGATGACCTGTAATTAATATAAAATAATTACGGAAATTATTGTTAGTTTCAACAATCTGGAGTTGAAACCCTATTTGTAATGTCTCATGCCAGTATTCCTCAGTGTGATTACAGTGGATATTACAGTAAAATATCCCACTATCATTTTAACAGTGTGTACAGGAAAATTAATTTTTATGCCAGATATCCCCAGCATGTCCAGGCATTGACTTTTACGAAATGGACTGGGGACACGGTTATGAGCAACACATTTCACGTAGGTCACCAAACTATAAAAATATAGTTGACATTTTCCACCTTTTGTTTGTTTGTTTGCTTGCTTGTTTGTTATTGCTGCTGTCTTCCAGGCTGCTGGTCTTTAAATAATCTGTGATTTATGCTGGCATGTCCTCAAAGGTTGCACTTTTCCTTTCTACCTGACACATCCCTCTTGGTCCTTTTGGAGTATCTCAAATCCAATAAAAATGATTATTTAACTTTGCATAAGAAAATTCAGCTGTATCTTGAAAAATCGGGAAAAAAAAATTGTCCAAGGGGTCAATTCTGACTCTTAAAAGCATTTTGTGAGACAGTTAATGGTCTGTCCCAACTTATTCAACAATTGGGTGTGGAATTTAAGAACGCACCAGATGTCGACTTGAGGGGCTCTGTTTAGGTCTTCACTCTGAGGACTGTATGTGAAAACTAGAGCATAAATTGATTCAAGGCCATCTCACTTGAATTATTCTTATAATGGTTTTCTCTAGCTTCCTTTCCTATACATTCTTCCTCATTTAATAAAATCCATAACTCAATATGCAGAATTGCAAACTTGCTCTGTGTCCAGTGGCTGACTCTGAATTCTCACTCCTAGAAACATGGTGAAACCACCCTGATAAAGAGTAAAACAGTCTTCCAACTCTCAACTGTGGTCTTTCTCCTTCCTTGATGAACTGGAAGATTCATTTACCCTGCAGTTTGAAGGTAAAACTTTCCATATTAGACTTTCACAAGAAGTAGACTCATTTGCAAATATTTAGCAGGGCTCTGAGCCCTCCCCAGGGGCAGCTTGGGCAGAAATGTCAGCCTGAGAACTGTAGGACTTTTAAGAGTGTAAAACCACAAAGCTCTGATCTGACTATAAATGTTACATTGCATTTCATTATTGGTTTGGCACACATTGTACAAGAGGAATATAGACATCTTTATCTGTGCGTTTGAATCTCTGTACACACATCTGTCATGAGTGATATTTTTAAGGTTGTTGCCTTGGTTAGATGAAGACAATAACATTTATTCGTGCAGAGATTGCACTAAATATTGGCATGTGCATAAATGGAGGCTGCAGTCAGCAAATACAATCTATAAAGATTTAGGGGATGCTGTTCAAAGCACACTAATCTATGCCTTGTTCACACGCACCTATAAATAGCTGCATAGGAAACTTGAGGCATCAGTGTCCAGTCTAGATCATGGCCTTATAAAAGCAGCTCCTGTGCGAGAGTCCACTTTACAATTTCCTCTGCTCTAACCACCTCCTTTCATTGCAAACTTAATGAATGCTTTCATGTGCACGACAAAAACAAGATGAGAGAGTTTGGGAAACCTCCTTGTCAGGGATAACCAACACCTTGAATTAAAGGCATCAACTACTTGAGCCTCTGCAGTCAAAGCTGTGTTTTTGGAATATAAAACTAATAGCATTTATTGAACTACTGAAATACTATAAAATAAAGGAGAAAAGTCCAGTAAACACAGCACCTAAAACTGCGAAGAAATGCTTGCTTTTGATCTGCAGGAGTCTCAGCTTCTCTATATTGCAGAGGAACTATCACTCAGCTTAACCTGTGGTTGCTGCCTACAGCAATATTTTAACAATTTGATATTTATTAAAAACACCCTTGCAATTTCTTGTGACTCTTATAATTCATTTTCCTCTGTACTATTTTTTGTGTGTGTTATTAAGATAAAGAACAATGGGATTTTTTTCCCTCCTCTTGTTTTGTCCATAAATTGATTTATGTTACAGTGAGTAGTTGCATTACACACCCTTGTGTAAAACATGCTGAACACTGAAGAATAACTGACTATCTACCACTTGAAGATTAATCTTCTCTCTGTTTGAGTATCTGAGACTACAGGGCACTCACAGCTGGAAAAGAGCATTCCAGCTACAGGTTTGTGTTTTTAATAGCATATGAAAACTGCTGTCAGTTTTTTTGCTCTAGAATTTATTTATCATCATCATCACCAGAATAAATCATTGTAATTCTACTGTACATTTCATCCCCAAACCTCAGAGTGCTTTACAGGCATTAATTATCCCAACCCAATCATGCAACATGTAAATGATGCATAGGGATAATTTAACAACTACTAAAAGGAGAGAACTGTGAGGTAGCTCAAGAGAGGTTGTAAATTAGTTGTATGGGCTATTTGAATGAGTTAGTTGTAGCCTGGGAGAGCTGAAAGGTACATTACCCAACGAAAACAGCAACATGGCATTAGCAGACAGAATATGATTATGATTTGGCCAAGATGTAGGTTAAAATTATCACGTTATAGTGACATTCTCGCTGAGATGGGTAAGAGCCCTCCTTCAGTGCCATGCGTGTGCTGGCATCTTTGTGCTCTCCATTCACTAGGGATGATGTGCATTGATGTAGTCTCCAGAAAATAAATAATTTTTACCTAGGCAGGCCAAACTTAGGACTTTTGGCCCCCCAAATCAGCTTTATTTTACTTTTAGAGAATATGAGACCATTCCTCATAAATTGCATTTACAAGGTTGTTTTCAGTTGCATCTAAATACATTTGCAACAGGCAAGAGAATGCCACTGCTCTTCTGGAATATGGGTCACTAACTGAGACTGGAGATGCCAGTACTGAGCCATTTTCTGGTGAGTAGTGACGGGATCACACACTGAGGCAGCAAGGCTGAATGAATATAGAGACGCAAATATTTCTATTATCAATACAGGAACTAGAGGAGACATTTCTAACATGACTAGAATTTGGTGTTCTCTTCACCTCCAAGTGGAGGGAACTGAAAACTTGTATTTTGAATACTTCATAGAAACTTTACTTAAGAAAGAGAGATCAGCTTAGTCTTGAAGGAAGTGCTGTTGTTTAAAAAAACTACTGAATCTTCAGTTTATGGAATAGTCAAGGTTTGAAAACACATTTGCAATAATAATGTTAATTTTGCTCCTTTTCCCGGGATTTATTAAATTGTAAAGCACTAATTGCCATCACTACATACTGTCAGCTGCCTACCTCAAAACAGTGGCTGTCTCTGACATCAGTCAGATGTTGCCATGGGAAAGAGTAAGTTGTCCTAATTGCACGTGTTATCAGTTAAAAACATCAGAGGAAAAAAAAAAAAGGACAATCCACAACCAAAAGCAATGACTAGAGAACATCTACATGTGCTTTGAACAAAGGCTGGAATAAACATACAAGCAATGGAAACTACTGCCTGCCTTAAGATCAGCAAGTTCAATTTTCAAACAACAATGCTAAGGTGAGGTTTAGGGATGCATCTCCTCGTCTCAGACTCAGTAACTGATTCGTGCTTATTTCAGGGATAAGACAGGATTTCACAAGATGAGGATGCGACCTTGACAACACTCAGATACCATGTGAGTGCTCCGTCCCCTGGGCTTCGAAGAGATGTGGAGTGGTAACCTGCACACACGTGTGGGTGTCATAACGAGAGGTTTGTCAACAGGGTTCAAGGTCAATATGTATCAAAACACGAGGCCTGGCTAATTTACTTTCATTCACGTACTTGGAGTTAAGCGGCAAAGAAGGGGTTAACCATAAAGTATTTCACCTTGAACCTTGCACTCCCTTTATCTAGCACACCATAATAAAAGATCAAGAGTTCCTGCTTATTATCTTATTTTTCCTTCTTGTTCCACTAGGCTAGGGCCCAGACTAGTTATGGATTAACACTGTGATCAATAGTAAGCTTGCTGTCTCACTCTCGGCAGGGGAAAATGAACTCAAAATGCAGTCAAACTCTTATTGATCAAGGATATAGGTCTCACTTTCATTACCTCTGTCTCCTGATAACCCACATATAATGTGATGAGTTGCTAATCTCTCTGATTTTCAATGGACCCTTCACCCCTCCTGTCTGCACAGTAGAGCTTTTATTTTTGCCTCTTCTGTGTGATGCTTGTAGCATTAACTCTCGCTCTATTACCATCTTGCCTGGTCAATCAGGACTCATAAAAGGACTTTTAAATAGAATCGGGTTAACTGTGTTTATGATTTTATTTGGGTATCTCCAAGGAAATGAGTTACCTTTCAATAATAAGCTCTGACAAATTTGGGTAGTTTGGGCTACTCAAACCCATCTCAGAAGAAGATGTTTATGTGGATACTTGCAATAAAAACATAGGCTATGCTACAGGGCACATATAGCTTTTGATTTCATTCCTCCATACATTGTGGGTAAAGACTTATTTCATGTCCATCTATCTCATCTGTCATTTAGGATACTCACAGAGAAATACTTATTAGTTCCTTTGAATTAACTTGGTGGGGTGTACACAGGCAAGATAACATTTCCTCATATTCCCTGAAGCAAATAGCTCAGCACCAAAAGAAAAGCAGTTTATGGACTGGTACTGATAGCCAGTATGCAAAGAATTTGGTCACCTTCTCCAAACTTCTAGTGCCCTTAGAAACCACATTCCATTTACAATTTTCAAATGAAGAAATATTCCTCTGAAGTACTACAAGGGTTTGCTGACTAAAAATAAGTTTTGTACTGATTTCTTCATTGAATTTTTAATTCCAAATTGTAAAAATGTTTATTTTTTTATGGATTCTAATTGTCTTCATTTATTTCCCATTGATATTAACAATTGAAATGATAGAACTGAATAAAAATTAAATTCTAATCAGAAGCTTGAAAGAAAAAGTAGGAAAAAGAAAGGTTCCTAAAATCATGAAATTTGAAGGGATTTTGTTCTGATTTGGAGGAAAACCAGGTTTAGAAAAACAGAATTCCCTGCAGGATGAGATTCCCAATGTCAGCTAACTCCACTATCTTGAAAACAGATAATTTGCTGGTAATCTAAAGCACTGGATTAAAGTAATCAAAACTGTGTTAGAATGTGTTAATCAGTGTCCCCAAGCAGTACTTTCCTCAGTTTGTCTCCAACAAGGAGTCTCCGTACTTCTGTCAGGTAATTGAACCAGGTCCCCTCACATACAGTGTCACAGGAATTCAAACGACAGTCCTTGTAGATCCAGTCCTTGTAGATTCTACAAAGTCAGTCATTATAAGCATAATTATTTGTGTGATCTTCAATCAAGGATCTCATCACATTTTCTTAAACATAACATAGATTAAAAATAAGGCGTTATTGATTGGTTCTGAAAGAGAAAGGTCTCAAGTTTCACATGTACTCTTTGCCTTCAGTGGTAGTATTCTTTATACATTAGATAACACTCATAACCTTGTAGCCATTGTGAGCACTGAGCTTTCTTTTGAAGCTTACATCAATCATATAATTAAGACATCTTAGTACCACTTTCACAATCTAACCAGATTGCGATCTGTGCTCCCTAGGCCTGTTTCTGAAACTTCAATTCATGTTCTTTCTTTTTTGTATGTGTGCATGTGTCACGTAATTACCGCTCTTCTTTCTTTATGCTCCTTCCAGGTACTCTTTGCGGTTGGTCCAAATTTCTTTAGATTAGCCTTCCTGTTAGCTCTAAGTCTTTCCATTTTATTACAAAGAAAAATTAATTGGGTTCTAATAATGAGGTAGGCATGCAGGGCACTTACCAATGAAATACAATTGTTTGTGCATAATAGAATCTCTATGGTGGCATCTGCTTGAACAGCTAAATCAAAGACCAACCAAAATTGCTGGTTAGAGATAATTATCTCTTCTCTAAAACATGCTCAGATCTATATGGTAAGATAAAAGCTCACTCATGATATCACTAACTACTACCTTTTTGGGGGAGGAGATGCACTAATGCATTAGTTAAAAAAGCAAAACCACAGGCGTCATCTCAGATCAAAATACATATTCATGTGCTCCAATGTTAAGCAGATGATCTTTCATTTTACCATCTTAATAAAAAGGGGTCTGGGCTTCAAAGAGGTAGTTCACACTTCATGCTACCCCTACTGCTACATCTCTTTTTTTGTTTCTTAGACATGTCTTCTGATACCCAACATTCTCTGCTAAATGCGACATACTGACAATTCGTGTGTTTAAGTTGAAGTTTCTCAGAAATTGCTCATTTAAAGGTGTTGGACCTCCTCATTCTTTACAACTTCAGTTCTGCATTGAATGGACAAGAATAAAGAATGAAAAAGGCAGATGTGAAAAAACTATTTTGTAGTGGAAAATATTTTTGTAGAAATGATGAAGGTGTCCATCATCAGGAAGAAAAGCAAGCTGAATTTTTGATGTATAAACCTGAGATACAGTCCTGCACGTGTCAAATGGATATGTCAGAAAAAGTGACAGTGGTATTTTTTCACTTTATGACCCAATCTGATTCTTTTCAAAGTCAAATCTGGCCCATAAAGATCCTGGACATCAGTTGCTCGATACACCTAATATGGCAGGTTTAGTCTTACAGTCTCAAATGCATTTTTTAATTGAAGGCCCAAACCATACTTAAAATGTTGCATATAGAGTCATGTAAACCCAGGATATACTTTGGTAAGACATGCTAACGCTGGCAAGATCCCCACTATGTAGATAATTTATCTCTAACAGATACATTCACAACACAGAAGTTTGGTAGAATAACTGTGGTGTAAATCAAAACCATTTAACCTTTAAATACAGAGAAGGCTTGAGTTTAGTAGCATCATTGTGCTCCTCTTCCACTAAAATCAAGGCCCAGGTTTTCAATTTAGTTATTATTCCGTCTTTCTCCAGAGAGACAAACAGGGATAGGCCATCACCGTGTGAATTAATGAACCGCTGGCAATAATTACAGTTATAGTCGACAGTCATACTGCAGTGCTCTACCTGCTAGTCATGACATTATGAACAATACCTGTGAGGAAGAATTACATTCTCCAGAAAGGAAAGAATGGGTTAAAAAGCCATATGGAAATTTACTCTAGGGAAAATTTAAAGCAACTGCTAAGATTAAAAAAAAAAAAGTATAATCACAAAATGTCCACCAATTAAGCCTCAAGAAAATATTCTTTTTTTTTACTTTCTTGTTTCGAGATGCAGAGTTCACCCTAGAGCGCTGAATTTCCATTCATGAGCATAGTACATACATAATTAATGCAATCTGCTGTCTGTTATGACTAGAGATGACAGAAATTTATGTGACAGCTACCAAATATGTATATATTTGGTTGTTGTGTGTATGGCTGTTAATAGGTTTGACTGTATCTGGCATTGATAATATGCCACCAATGTGGTGAAGTTAAACCCATCCCACGTCTTCCAGGCCTGGTGTGTGGTAGGGCTATCCAATTTGAATAGCTCCTTTATGTTCTTTTTCAAACCAAACGTTTTTATTTTTGTCAATAAACTGTGTCATTTATTATAGTTAAGAAAACTCATGTTGTTTGAGGTCTTTATCAGAGTTCCTACAAATCAGGTTAATTGGTGATCAACAGAGCTTTTCTGCCTTTAATGAGCCCTGGTAGCCCAAGGCAAGGCCCAGCTCTTGATAAGGGACTTTCCCTTTCCTTATACAGGACTCTTTGATCACTTTTTTTTAACTGGGAGAACAACCTCCGGGAATGTCATTGTTTTTTAATTGCCTGATTACCAAATGTTGGAGATAAAAGATAGATGTTCTCAATTAATAACATTTACATAGATTAGCATCACTAACAAGCCTCATTAGTAGCTGCTGACTTTTGTTTAGACTGTGTCCCATGTCAGTTGTGCTCTGATAGTGCTGGTAACTACTGGTAACTAGGCTCTCCGTATTAAAATATATTTATTTCTAACCTATTTCCATTCATCAAGCTAGACATATAGTAATTTAAAGCACAAACAGGTTTTCATTAAAGCAAACTCTTACTTCTCGGAGCATTCAGTGCAAAGTTGGATATATTGGGAGGCTTTGCATCAAAAAAGCCCGGCCTTCAGGAACAGGAGTCAGGCCTGAGGTATGTTAATGTATTTAAAATAATAAACAAGCCAGCACAGCCAGTTGCTTGTGTTCCTGTGCAATTTGTGTTGCTGATTTAGTTATTAATTTTGAACTGTCAGATCATTAGCTTTTGCTGTGCCTCAGTCTACTCATGCATGAACTGTGTACAGTGTTACATGTTCTCCTTAAAAGTGCTTTGAATGTGAAGGCAGAGAATATACTGGTGGCACTTACAACATATTGAATAAATATCTAGAGTGAGAAAATAAATCTCTTTTACACCATTCTGTTGGTGCAAGTGTTATCCTTGAAATCTGACCTTCTCCCGAGGCCCTTCCTCAGCAAAGCACCTCGTTCTAATGATTAAATCATATATGTCAAGATCCTTCACATTTGCACTCTTTGGTCCTCACCCTGAGATTGACTTTTCCATTGGCCAATACACAAAGCTGTTGGGGTAGCAGGAGAAATCACACTCTCCCCTTCAAGAAAGCCCTCATCAAGTTGGCTGTACTTTAAACACACTTGATTTTTGACAATAAAAATCTATTTGAGAACTTGTGCTTTTCTACTTCAAGAACAAAACAAAACACAAATCAAGTGAAAGACAGAAAACAGCACAAGAGTACTGCTAAAAAATAAAAAGGGCTTAACATGTATAGCTTGCCACCAGGGAAGGGAAAATTGTATTCTAACAGAACTGTCAATGGAATCAAGCTAAAAGCTGAAATATATATAGAATGCCGAGTACTTTGGGAGACAGAGACACACTTCTCCATGTCTTTGTGTGTGTGTGTACAACTGGAGACAGAAACATGTATGGACTTGTGCTGATTAAAAAATGCTTCTATCTATTATTTTGATCAATGGTCTTCTTTTTTTGTATTTTCAACACCTATTGCACCAATACACACAAACCCAATATTTTTTATACTCCATCTGCTTGAAAATCTCTAGTGTCATGGCCTTTGCTTCAATGTTGAAGCTAATTTCAGGGTTGCACAAAAAAAGTAAGCTCTATAGTTCAGTGAAGCAGCAACAGTAAAGTGCTAAAGCAGAAGCTTTCGTGCTATCAGTGGATGGATTAAATAAATAAATCAATCAATAGAGAAAGTAAACTTTTTTAAAGATCCCTTTTTTCAGTTAAAACCCTAAGATATAGACTCCTCTATTCTTAGCTATTAAGACAGAAATACCTTTTTTGACTTTGACTAGAACCTGTGATGTAAGATATTTCTCCCTTGTCAGCAAGGGATACCAGGATGTAAAATCAAAGTGAACTCAAGAGGGATGAGACATGTTTTGATTCGTCAAATTTTCAAGTGTTTTAGTCATGTATATTTCATTTTTATATTTTTAAAAAGGGAGAAAATAACCCTGATCTTTATTTTATTAATGCATGCATTTCACAGGACAATACAAAGCATGAAGTGGAAAACAAAGAAAAGAAAGATACAGGAACAAGTTATTCCATTTGTGTCTTTGCAGTGTAAGATGACAGAATTGTGATTACGGGTATTTATGCATGTATTTACTTTGTAATTAAGTATATATTTTAGAGGAGAAAAGGTAGTACTAAAATTTCTCATGTGTGCAGTACCAAGACTGCTAAGCACCGTCTTGCAAGGTGTCAGAGCCGTAACATGACAGATGTGTTCAGAGAGTGAAATTCATCTCTGTTTATAGGGCCGAAGCGGTGCCTGTGCACCACTTAAACCCAGTTATGGGGAGGGACATGGCCCACAGACCCGCAGTTCTTGGGCCCTTGGACAGCCTGTGGTGGCCATAGCTTCAGATGCTGGCTGGGTTCAAGCATTTCCCCGAGGGAACTGCTTTTGTGCCATTATCTGTCTCCTGGACAATCTACTCCACAAATGCAAGTTGTCATTATTCATATTTTAGTTCTTCCCTGCTTTTCCTTTTTAAACTTTCACCCTTTGTTTGTTGCCAACAGAATAGAAAAATAAGTGGAGAGAAAGATGAGTCTAAATAAGCAAGCTGGGTCCTTTTCTATTCTTACTTTTTGAGACCAGGTAATTCCAGCATTCTGGTCCTCCAAATTCTTTGATTCCTGTTCAGCCAACCAGAATATTTTTGCTCTTGACAAGGTATAATTTCAATGGAGCTGTGTTTTGTCTCTGTATGATGCACTTCATATTTTTCATGATTTTACACCCCTCACACAAGACTCTGTCAATTAAAATTATAGCTACTTATGTGGGACAATAAGGGACTACGAGGGAAGGGATTTGTGGTGGCAATTTACAACCTCTAATTCAGCTCCAGGGATGCACTCCAGCACAGCTACCCTGCAATGGCTGTGCCAGGTAATTTGCTGGAACACTCCACTGAGGCATCAGCCTGTTGATTGCCTGATGTGTAAGAGGCCTCAGACTGGGTCATATTTGACAATTAGTTTCAGTAAAAAATATCAGGAATATTTCTTTCAACATTCGTTTCAAACTAGATTACATGTTCCCATATTGCAAGGGTTAAAACATGCAGAAAGAAGGAAGCTTGAACAGAACACTAAAGAAATTAAATCAGTGTTTTGGTTGAAACAAAATATTGCAGATTTACCTAAGATCATGTTTGTCACATTGCAATAAACCTTTACATCTGTCCTTAAGTACTGACGCAAATCCCATTTAGATCTTGACGTTCAGCCGCAGAAGAAAAAACACCCGAACAACTATTTATCACCTAGATCTAATCTTGACCACATTTTCTCCCTAGCTAGTAGAATATTCTAAAAAGAAACAGATGGTTTTAACCATCTTTCCAATACCAAAATATAAAACTGGTTTAATTAGTGTGTAAGCAGTCATGGCCATGCATTGCATGTGCAGCTCCCTGCAGTATCTCCTCTCCTCCATCAGTGAAATCCTCCCATTCCCATTACTCCCGTAAAACTTTAGCCCAGATCTTCAACTGATCTAAATCAGAGAAGCTCCACTGAGTTCGATGGAGTTGTGTCAATTTGTGGAAGCTGAGGTTCCACGCTCATGTCCTGATTTTTTAACTCCTACCAAATGTGTTAAGAAAATAGAGGAATAATAGAGGAAACTCTAAATGTGGTAGCACTGATCATGGTTTGGCCCTTTCAACAAATGCAAATACACTAGAATGTTGGTTTTGGTTTTTTGGGTTTTTTTTTTCTGAACACTGTTCTCATTTACATATGCACTTTTAAATAAAACAAGATGTTTGCTAATGAAACGATGCAATTAGAGGCACATTCTTACAGAATCTACAGCAAGAAGACCAGCAAAGATGATAATTTTTAAAAAAACCAGCTTTTTCACTGCATAGGAAACAATTTTTGTAATTGCATTTTTTTCTAGGGAAATTACGGGGTTTTTTTATCAACCTGTTCCTATTTAAACCACATGAGAATTCAGGGCAGCTTAGTGGGTAACGTAGCCAGAGATCACCAACAGGACCTCAGCTTGAACCAGCTCCAGGTTATAACCTAATTGGCTTCTTTGTCTGAGCTCAGTGTCTGCAGGTCAGGCCATGGATCTCTGCCAAGGCATTAGGGAAACTAGCAGTGGAGTTGTGTGGCCTGGACATAGGCAACTTCACTTACAAGCTCTGCCTGTCCTGACTCTGATCCTTCCCATGTACGGATAACCTCTGCCTGGTTAAAAGAA
The DNA here is from genome assembly GCA_013390025.1 of Pitta sordida. Taxonomy (NCBI): domain Eukaryota; kingdom Metazoa; phylum Chordata; class Aves; order Passeriformes; family Pittidae; genus Pitta; species Pitta sordida. The sequence goes on from WEKX01009579.1 coordinate 133,800, forward strand.
AAAAGGAAATCCAAGCTCTCCCCAGATCAAAGCAATTATTTGTCTTTGCTTTGCAAAGCATTTGGACAAGGAAAAGGAATAAAAAGATGGTTTTGGTTGTTTGTTTGCTTTTCATTTGAATAAGGAGAAGAACTCTGGGAAAAAGTAATATAAGTTAAATTAGAAAAAATTAGAAAAAATTATGTAGGTATTTTGGCTTTGAGGCAATCGGACCCATGTGATCAAAGATTTATGAATTCTGGAACAGAAATAAAAGAACAGGTCTAAGGAGTGGGACAAACCCAGAACCATCCCATTATCACAGCCAGAGGAGATTATTCTTATCATTCAGTTAAAGCAAACAAACAAAAAAGGAATCATAGAACAATTAAGGCTGGAAAAGACCTCTACGATGTCCAACCATTAACCCAAGAAAATTCATTAATTCTTCGGCTTAAATTCTGCTGTGATTGGACCACATCCATGACGGAACCAGTTTCATTGGGGACAAAATCCCAATCACAATACCAGAGGATTCAATTGAGGAGACCAAAAAGGTGTCAGTAGGGAGAGGTCCACACTAGACAATGTTTATTAGAGAAATCAGATTTTTTTATTACGTAATTCACCTGAAGAACCTCTCTTGCTTTATTCATTGTCATCCAATGAGGTCTTTCCATGTTTTTTCATAGAAAGACTTTCCTTTAAAGATCTTCTGTTGTTTTTGGCTGCTGTACATTAAATAAGTACCTTCATGTCTCCAGCAAATTGGTATAGAATTTAAGTTTGATTACAATTAGGATTTATTAGACCTATTTGATTTTTTTTTCCCTTAGAACATTTGGTGAGAACTATTTTTAATAAAAAATATGTTCTTATGAGGTTGGCAGTCACAAAACACTATGTTTTCTATAGAAGTGCAAAACACAACTACAAACGAATCCCTCGAAGTAGAAATTTTAAAATTCTATTATCAAAGAAAGATTATAAAGAATAGTCTCAAACTTTATGTCATATGAATGGGGAAAATAGTGGAAAAGGATGCTAGTGATTTTTCCCCCTCCTTTTTTCAACTTCTTTTTTCAAATTTTTGCGCTTTCCAAACTTTTAAGTATTTCCTGGATCTTGTAAAATGTCCAGAGGGAGGAGGAGTCTGTCATTTACTCAAAGTCTGATTTTTCCAAACTCAAGGAAGATATTAAAGTTTATAGAGTGGAAAAATATAATAGAGAGGAATAGAAAAATAACTAAGAGGAGCCACCCCCGTCCCTGCAAATAAACAACCACAAACCCCCCCAATAAAAACAAAAGAGTCAAACTACAAATAAAGTTGTATCAAATGGTTTAAAAAGCAAACAAATGCCAAAAAGGTGAGGTAACATTTTTCAGGGTAATTTTACAGTAAGAAATTGCAGAATTTGAATTATGGTGACAAGTATTTTGGGAAAAAAGAAAAGTAAAATTAAGCTATGAACAGAGTTCCCATTCCATGCTTTTCATACTCCTTTCCTTCCCTCCAACCATTCCTTGCACCTCTTGTCCTTTCTACTGCTTCTATAGACACTGATGCCCGGTTTTACAGGGTCAGATGTGCCCTAATTTTGCAATGGGACACGGAGCAAGACTCCACCATTCCATGCTCTGGGGCAGCCCCTCACAGAACGCTTTGTGGGAGAGCACTGGGACAGGTGAAATGGGGATGGAAGCTTCTGGCAGTACGTAGATACAGTTGTCATCCCGAAGATTGGCACAGTTGCAAATCAATGCCAGTAATAATTTTTGGCAGCCTCAGTATCACGTGGAAGTCATGTCTGCTAGACCTCAGCCCTGATCTCTGCACCGGCTAAGAAGTGAGCTAGACTCTATAAACGCTTGTTTTTCCTAGAAACTGAAAATGAGGAAAATTCTCAGACTGGTGATTGGGCATGAGGAACACCTGCTGTGACTCTGCTCTGTAGGAATCCTCATGTAAGAAACCACCAAGAGAATTCAAGTCAAAACTTGACTAACAGGTAACGGATCCCCCCTACAGTCCTTTATCTCATTATCAGTCAGATTTGGCAGGAAAGGGGAATGTACGGTCTCAGCCCTGTGCCCTTGGCATAGGAACACCTTGACAGCATTGCCAGGTGCCCCTGCCATGGGCCAAGAGTTGTCTGTCATCGATTCCCTTGGAATCAGACAGAAATTATCTTTTGTTACATTTTCAATCTGCTGTTTATTAAAATCAGTCATGCTTCCAGGCTGGGAATTTTCTGAGTTATGGTAGGAATGTTTTTTTGAGTCATTTTGCATCATTTGCAATTTCTGATGCATTCAAATACTACATTAGGTCCCCAGAGCAAAACCTCTCTGTCAATACACCTCATCTAACAGCAATTGTGGAACGAAGCTTTAAAACTCAAGCACTAGTTTTGAATGCTGGAAAAAGCTGCCCAAGAGAGAAGAAAAGAGAAGACAACTGGTAGTTTTCTTGAAAGTGCTTCATGTCACCCTGAGAATCTCTTGAATATCTTATAAAAGAAATAAAACCCCATATGGCATGAATCAATTCAAATTAAATACCATAGGGGACATTTTCTAGATAAATCAGAATGTCTCATATAAATTTCAGCTGCACACCTCAAATGAATATTTCCATTGTGTCTTTTTCACCATATGAGTAGATATAAAATGCTCCATAGATATTCCTGTCATCTTTCCCTATCACATTGCAAATATGTTTATACATAAGACTTGCTGCCTTTTCCTACAATGAAAACAAATAGCGGATGTTCTTTTCCACTCACCATGTTATACGCTTTAGAAACTTCCAGAAATAAGTCAGAACAGCAATATTTATATAGTTAGGCCTGGATATTTGTGTATATTAGGTAAACATGGTTATTTGGAAACAAGCTGTGTCTGTATGGTTTCTTCATGCTGTTTTGTTGTCTAGAGGCACAATGAGGCCAATTTTTAGGAAGAAAAATGTGCCACATAATTGCCACCGTGTGATGCATTCAGCTAAAATTATGGAAAAAAAGATTCTTGGTTCCCCCTTTGATGCATTGTTCTGTTGTTCCACTCAAGCTTTTACGAGCTTCCTGATGCAACTGTCCTGTTCAGTAAGAGAAAATACCTGAATTACATACACAAGTGCACACACATCCAACACACGCATACTGATAAGGTTTGTCTAACCCCTGACTTGAGCACACAGCTCAAAAAGTGCCATAGAGAAAAGGATGTATTTGTCTGAAGGGGAAGAAAGGCAACACTATGAAGAAAGGTGCAAACATGGTAAATAAAAGCAACACGAGTGAAGGCACAATTGGAGCAGAAAATAGTTGGCAGATGTGATTCAGCACTTAGGCTGGGAGATTATGTTTAACATGAAGAATGGGAAATGTAAGGCAGCTCCTTCTGCCCCACATTCATCCTAATATGGCAAATGGAGAAATGAAGGACCGAGCTCATTTGAGACCAGTGTCACAAAAGGAAGTGCCACGTAGTCCCAAGTTTTCATGTATGGCCATTAAAAATGTGGGAAAACAAAAAGACTGTATTATTGGTACATTAAGTCACTCAACAGATCCATTCTGTGGCACCAGGATGATATTTTAAAAGGGTGCAATTACATTTTCTGTAACACAAAGGTGGCCCTTTGGAAAACACCGCGCATGGCTTTTTTTTGACATTGTCACAACAGAAATGCAATAACAAGTCCCGCTGCCCACTGCCTGTAGACAGTACATTTATGCAAGAAGAAAATAGGAGCAATGCTCAGATATTTATGTTTAACATCAAAGAAAAATCAGGTTCATGCCAGCACACAGGAAAAATTGCTGAAAATCTGTTTGTCATGGGGAGGTTATCTCCGTAATGCTGCCAAAAGCAGTAAAACATCGTGTTACCTGTGATGTGATTGCCATCAGAGAAGGCAGGGAGTCACCTTGGTCATGCCAGTATTTCTGTAAGAACACTTTGTACATTCATGGCAGTTTTGCTTCTCTTTTTTTTTTGCAGTTTTTTCACCATTCTCCCTTGCAGGTCAGGTGCTGGGAAATGCTTTCAACATACCTATTGTCTTCCCAAAAATGGCACTGGAATTCCAGTACATGCATTTTGTTCCCACAGAATGTTTTATACCTGTGGACTAAAAATTGAGAAACTTTGTGTAAACCTGGAATTTAAATTTCCTTGAGTTGTTGACATTTTGTTTCTCACTGCTTTGGGAAGAAAATGCAGAATTTCTAATATTTTAAAAAGTGGATGCCTTGAAAATATTTATCTTTGAAGACATTAACATCACCATTTTAAAACAAGTGTTGAAAAAAAACTTTATCTATTGAAAACATCATTTAAATATTTTGTAGTTTAGAATAGAATATTCTTTTATAGGTATTTGAAAATTTCTGTTTGGAAACATAACATTTTTCCTTCATAATTTTTGAAAAATTTCATGCTATTTCATCCTATTGATAGGACATCATCTCATTAAAGTGCTAAAGAAAGCTCTGCATGTGACATCATATGCCAGAGGATATGTAGAAAAAAACCAAAATATTAACATTTAATCAGAATGGTGAAGTCAAAGTGAAAGAGGAAAATCTGACAGATGATACATAAATAAGAATAAAATGAAGTACAATTCCATTTTATAACCAGTCATCAGCACCATAGACAGAGCTGGTAAAACTTACAAGCCTGTTCAGCTGAAATGAAATTACATTCTTTGCATAATATTTTTTCTGAAATTGTGCAGTAAGTTATATGAATTCAATTTCATGTGAAAATGAAATACCCTTGAGTCCAGAATCCAGCTCAAAGCACACACTCATCTCTTGTCACAAGACAGGAAGATATGGAAGACCATCAGGCTATTTTCAACAACTGGAAACTTCTGATGGCTGGAGTCTGACCACAAAGAAATATGTGTATCAGTACACCTTTCTAATGGAAGAACCATTCTTTAATAAATAGATTTTTTTTCCCTCTCTAATTACCTGCAATTTTCCAAATGTGTGAAATGAGAACAGCTTCCACTCCTTGCCATTGGACTGAAGGGGTAGGGGGAATGGCTTGAGCTGTCTGCCAGTAGACTCACAACCCACTATAGATCAGCCACATGAGGGAAAACTTTGGCTCAAATTATTTTTCATATTTGAAGAGACAAGGTTTATGATACCTCTTGTTCACAGGTGGTCAGTTCAAGGACTCATTAAAAGTTATACAAGTTTCCTATTGATAAATATGTGGGAATTATAGTCAGACTGTCTTAAGAAGTCACAGCCATTAAAGAACATGTGCAGCATTAAAGGGAAATAACAAATTATTATTTAATGAGACGACTAGTCTTGCTATTGTTGCTTTATTTTCAAGTAACACTGAAATGGGCTCCCTGGTGTTTGTAGTTTCTGGCTATCTTTTTTTCCTTCTCATTATTAATTCTTTTTTCTCCATGCTAATCAGCCAAAGCACTATGTGTTTGGAAGGCTGATTTTCATACTCTATTCCCGTCGGATTAAAGGGTTACTTGTAGGTCCAGCCAAAAACCTCCAGCAGTAGGTAAAGTCAAGGGCAGTCCTCGTGACCACTGTGACACACACTCACACAGAGTTTATGCAACTGCTACACCTCTGGGTTAAGGTTCATGGAGGATTTCCATAAATCCAATGGGTAATGTGCCAAATAAGATTAGAGAAGACTTCACATTATTGTACAATCCAATGAAATATCATCTGCTAAGCTCCTTCTGCTGGTGACGGGGAGTAGGTAGCTAATATTAGCAGGTGTTTGTCTCAGAGGCAAAGCAAAGGCAGGAACACCTGCTTATGTCGGTGCTGAAGGTGGGAGCAGCTATTGCAACTTCACCTGTGGCAAAGTTTTCAGTAAAAATGCAATTTTAAAGAGCTGAAATTCTAATGATTTCCATGTTGTGTCAAATTCTTTTCTCTGCCGTTGATTGCATTATGTTTAATCTCACCCTGCTTTGTATTCCCAAATGTAACTTTATTCAAAATTCTGTTTAAATTTGTCTACCGGTACTTTCATATGCCACCTATTCCTGACACTGTATTTTCACCTGCAGAATTGCATTAATAAATTGAACAGGTGGATTTTTACATCTGATCTGTGCCTGCTTTATAGATACACATATTTTTCTTTCAAGTCCTGACCTGCAAGTAGGCAAGAAAGGTCAATTTTGATACCTACATCCTGGCATTTAGACAACAATAATTCAATATGTTTGCATTTTAGAATAAAGGAAAATGATTTTTTTTTTGTTTTGTAAAGAAATAGCAGAGGAAGCCTTATAGGAGAAAGTGTATTTGCATTCTCTATTTGTCTTCTTCATACATGTGGTTAACTAATTGCCTCCCCTTTCATCAGTTATCAATCCTTTGTCCCTGAACATAAGCAGAATCAGATTCTGATGCCATCACTGAACTTGATGAGCTCCTGACTTCATTAGTTATCCTCTTGAACTTGATGGTCCAGATTCTCAAATGGTATAAATCAGCAGAGCCCACTCCCATAATCAGAAAAGCTGACCTAAGAAGATAATCTGCAGAATAAAATCCTATGTGGTGAGAGTAAGAAAATTGGAATCATAATGTTCTAAAATTTTATGAAAAATCCTTATCCATAAAGCCTTAAAAAAGTAAAGGGGGAATAAATACTTTTGGAACAATTAGCTGTGTTATTCTTAGATAACATCTTTTGATGAAACATGATCTGTAGTTCTGCTCAGAAGTAGAATGAATATATAGCATATAATATATATATATATTATGCTGATGTTTATGAAATTACTTTATAGCATTTAACCTGTTTAAAGATTGTCCAATACAGTCATTATTCATGACTCTTGGATACGTGTGAACAATCCTAAATGTTACTTGGGATCTGTAAATTGTGGATGCTGCACACTGAGACTCCTGGAAGTGAGATGCAAATAAATGATACTGTTACAGCAGCCTGTCTAGATGAACCTTATCTTTATAAACTGCCATGTTTGCATAAAAATGGGCTTTGCTTCGTTGCAGAATGAACCTGACTGAACGCTACCCACTGGCTGGTACCTCGTAACTAGAAATACAGCTGTAATAATGCTTACAAAAAGCTGAATGGCTGAGTACAAGATCCTGTCTAGAAGCGACCAAAATGTTGGAGTCACAATAAAGGAACTGTGCCCAAGTCTTAATCCTCTGATGTTGACATGGAGGAATGATGGATTTCCACAGTTGGTGTGCAAAAGTGATGTCCCCAACCACAGCCTTGGCAATCACTCAGACCTCAGAGTAAATTAATGCAGTCTACAGCTGTTCTAAATTTTGCCAAATCAAGAAACTTAAAAAAAAAAAAAAAAAAGAAGCATCACATATCCCATTTCTGGCATGATTCTCATTTGCTTGTTCTCCTCCTGGCTCACTGCCATTTGCCTTCCAGTGACTGTTGTAACAAGGAGGCATGGAAAACATCTCTCATCTCTACTTCTCCCAGACCTTTAATAGCACAGTGGCTGGGGAACACATGCAGAAAGGGAGAGATTGGATTTTAGTCTCTGCAGGCTCAGGAAGAAACAGGCTCCAGATCTCCCTTAGGAAGCATCCAGAATATGGCTGCTACCCCTGGGGCCATACCCAGTGGCCTTCAGCTCATCCATGAGCTCCATCCAGCTCATCAAGCAGCAGAGACACAGCAGCACTCACTCAAGTTACAGCCACGTGTCCCTGGGTAGGGAGTCTGTCCCCTTGTGTTTATAACTTACACAGTGTTTACTATGAAATTCAACTTTGTTGACTTCTCTGGAAACACAGTTAATCCAGCACTTCTACTGTTTGTAAAAGACCAACCTGATGCACAGTGAGGAAACCACAAAAATAGAGTTCTGCTCTTTACTTCCATCCTATCAGTGAACGTGGGAAAGGTCTGCCAGGGTAACACATCCCACACCGGCCAGAGATGGAGGTTCATGGGGGACAGGATGAACTTTATAAAACATTTTTAATCTTTGGCCTTTAAGCAGTGTAGCCAACAACAGGTTCACATCAGGGTAGTGGCATTAGCCAAGACAAGTTTACAAATCCCTGAGTGTACTTCCATCATTCTGAGCTCGAGATATCTGTCAGTCCATAGCAGATGCTGCTGTTGCTGTGCATGTGTCATGTTACTGAACCCCCTAGATAATGATTACGACCGATTATACAAGATGCCATGTTCCTTAATCATATCACTTACATTTCTGCTGAACGGCAGTGACAAGGTTTTGAAGGGAGAAGATCACAGCTGTCCAATAAAAAAAAAATAATCAGATAAACCAGACAGTGTTTGCAGACAGAAGATTATGCTAACCTGAAAAGTAGCTTTAGTGCTGTTGATTTTTGCACTCTCCCTAACTGAGCTAAACCCTCATTCATCCTCTCTGTTTGGCATCACATCTGAAATGGAGGCAATTGATGCATGAGCAGGTATATTTACGATTTGGTTTTTTTTTTCCTCCCACATGAGTTGTATTTACAATTTTCTGTTCTCCTAGGGAGCATTTGAGTGGGTTTTCTTTTTTTTTTAGTTTTTTTTTATTCNTTTTAGTTTTTTTTTATTCCCCCCCCCCCTCCTCCACTCATCAAGTTTGCAGGTCTCAGAGTACCAGGAACTGAATACCAGCTCTGAAGTAGACAGACAGCTGGAGTGAGAAAATCTCCTCGTAGTCCTAGAGGTAACCCCAGCTCTGAGCTGAAGACATTCCTCTCCTTTATATGCTGTCTCATTTTGGAGTCTCACTTGTGCAGAGGCTGCCAACTGTCCTGAATCAAATACAGTGCATTTCGATATGAGTAACTGCCTACTAATGACTGAGCAAACCCAGTGTATTCATTTAAGTAAAGAGTTCAAGCAGGGTTCCAGGAACGAAGAGCTGTGTGCCCTACTAACAAAGCTATCTAGTTCAGTGCACAATCTGAACTATGCAAACGAAAGAACCTTCTACTTTTAAGCAGTTATAATGCAGTACTGCAGCACTTAGAGTTTTCGGTGAAAAAGTCAGATGTAATTACTGTTTGACACAAAGGGATTTTTTTTCCCTAGCTCTGCCGACGTTCTATTTTAAATAATTAAAAGTATAATTTAAAACTTAAATTGATCATTTCAATAGACCTGATCCTGTCCTCAGAGGGAGCCATTTGTGTCATTGTTAAACTGTTGATCAACTCAGTGTCACTGTTTCTCCTTCATCAGAACATGTACCATCAGATCTATAATTCTTTTTTGCTTATGATGGCAGAGCTCCAACATGGGTGCAGTTTGACCCAGGTTAAGCAGATTTAGCTAAATGCATAAATTGTTCACATTCTATCATGTGAAAGATACAGGCCTTGAGCCAGTGTTAGGAATACAACTGATAGCTCACCCAAGGAAGAAAATAATGTATATATGCAAACTGTCATAGATTCATGTGTCTGGACAATACTTTCTTCAACTCCTATTGTCCAAAAGAGGTATAGGAATTAAAACAATGTCTTTGATTTTTATAAAAGTTCGGATGCTTGTGTGTTCTGACATTAACATTAACAGAAAGCAAATTTCAAGGCTATACAACTCACTCAAAGTGGGCTTTGCATCTCCTTTTTGTTTTCCCGGCCCATTTCCACCAATGAAATCACATGCAAAATAAACCCATAAGCCAACTAATAAGTCAAAAGGTTTTCGTGTTATAAGCCACAATGCCCTGCAGACCAGGTCCATTCCCCTGGATTTCTTGCACTATAACACGGAATGTGGCTTCCAGTGCATTCTTGTCTATTGGCAGCTTTGGTGGAACTGTGCTATCTGAGATGTCCTCCAACACCTCTAATATCTTGTCAGACTAATTTTCATCAGTGAACAAGGGAATGATGCTTATCCACTTGCAGAAAACAGAACTGAGGCCTGGAAATATCATTCACTTGTGCCTTAAACTATCATTTTAAACTACTGATTGTTAAACTGATAATTGGATGAGTTTCAATCTCCAGGATTTTCTGTTCTAGACAAGATATTAAAGAAACTTCTTCAGAAAATGTCCAAGTCCTAATGTAAACATCCAATTTAAACAATAAACCTATGTTTAACCTGTGATAATGGTTGAACTCAATGATCTTAGAGGTCTTATCCAACTTAAACTATTGTATGATTCTATAAGCATTAAAACAGTCCCCTTCAAAAACAGTGTTTCACATGATGGAGATTTCCCTCAACTCTGGATAGTAGACTTCTACATAGTAGACTTCAATGAAAATCAGGAATATGCATATAAATTAAGATATATAACCCTATAATTACTGCTAAGGGAGTAAGTCATACCCTCCTAAATAAAGTAGGATGATTGCCTAGGGTTTGCCTAAACCCCCTAAAATGACATCTACAGCCCATATGTGACCACATGTGGAATAAATAAAATGGAAGAATAAAAGAGAAAGAGATAAACATATAATTAAAAACAGCATAACAAACACTTGTGCTCATTCATTTTAATGACTGTATTCTTCAGTTTACAGAGCAGTTGCAGATCCACGCTGTAATAGCTGTGTTGACCACATGCCATAAAATACATCAGGGTAGGCTGGGTCCAAATTATTCAATACTTGTAATAAATCCATCCCATTAACTGGATAAATATGCACAAGCGACAACTCTGGCGATAACACTGGGAAGTGGCGTGATGTTATTTAGCAACAATCCTAGCTAGGGGGACCTGACAAACAATAATAATACTACTGCCTTTTATTAAGGAAAAAAACCAAACAAAAAAGATTAGTTTGGCTTTTAAGATCTCGTAACTATGTCTTTCCTTCTGTTATCTGTAACTTGAACTGAAAAAAAGAGCTTGTGGCCTTGAAAGCTTCAATTCTGATTACTTTTTGTAAGCCTAATAAAAGGCATCAGTCATACCATGTATTTGTGAAAATGAAATCTTCATATATTGAAGGTCAATTTTAGTTGAACTAATATAATCAGTAAAAGTCAAGGCTCCTTAACCATTAAAATTGTCCATGGTCTGAGTCTTTTGATATTCTATGCTTAACCTTGAATCATGCTGTGTATGTTATACGCAGAGAGGATGGTGAATTCACGTTGCAGTATAATGACTGAGTCATCTTGGCCTTGATTTTCAGCTGGGTAAAGCAGATATCCAACAAACAAACAACTTCTTGAAAATTATTTGAAATTAATACACTCTTGAAGTACTTTCTCTCACCTCAGAATAAGCAGCAGGTCACCTAAAGTCTACAAACAGCTTTTCGTTACAGTTTTATGAAATATTTATTATCACTCCTGAATATATTCCTTAAAGTTGAAAGATGGTTACACATAACTAGAGCAAGTATTGATATTGAGAAGTGCTTTGAGGTTTGCACAGAAGAAATCACAGGATAATTAAATATTTACTGCAGCCTGGGATTAAAATGCTCCCAACCACTGCAGGCTGGCCCTTCCCAGTGCACAGCGCTGCATCACCGTGCCAAAGCTGTCACACTGGGTTGGCCATGAAGAAGGTTGTGTGTCGCAGCTCCCTACTCACAGTTTGAGCAGAAGTGGCTGCCCTGCTTCTGCCATATCAGCTGAGAGGAGGATGAACGGAGTGGGCTGCTCTGAGAGAGGACCAGTGGGGCAAAGCTTGTCAGAAGACCCACTGGCTAAGGAGCTCAGCATTCCCCTCAGGAAAAGGGAGCAGAAGAGCATTAAAAAAAATTGTATAATTTTGTAAAGGTGCAAGATACTTTGCTGGAAGCTGGTTGCAAATTAGAGTTTCCTTTGGGTAGAGAATGCCCAAACTTCAGCTTAATTTTATTTAATGTTCTGATTAAGTGTCCGCATGTGTTCAAGCACATACTTCATGACCTCTGGAGAACTGTGAAAAAGAATAATCTTGTTCCACTGTTTGTGATCCTTATATACAGCACAGAAAAGTCATGCTCTTACCTCTATCCCATCTAGCCCATGATGCCTTGAAGGAAACACAGAGCAGAAAAGATTGAGAAGCTGCTCCCTGAAAGATGATGAATCCTGCATTCAGTTTTGGGCCTCTCACTGCAAAACAGAATGTGAATGTGTTCATAGAAGGACAATGGAGATGGGGAAGGGTCTGGAGCGCAAGTGTGATGAGGAGCAGCTGAGGGAGATGGGGAAGCTCAGCCTGGAGAAAAGGAGGGTCAGGGTGACCCTCTCTCTCTCTCTCGATAACTACCTGAAAGGAGGCTGCAGCCAGGGGGGAGTCTTTCTCTTCTTCAAAACAGGAAGTGAACAGACAAGAGAAATGGTCTCAAGTTGCGTGAATAAAGGTTTAAGTTGGATATTAGGAAAAATTCCTTCCCTGAAGAAGTTGTTAAGTAGTGGAACAGGCTGTCCAGGGAAGTGATGGAAACACTATGCCTGGAAGGATTTGATTTGTTCCAAAAGCATTCCCTCTCTCTACCTCTCCCTTTCTTGGTGCAACTATAAAATAGGAATCTGATAATTTTCACTGAGAAATGAAAAGGCAAATCACTGTGATACTGCAAACCCTGGATCAGGGCAGGGTCAGGCTAGATGGAGGTTGTGTGTGAAGGACATTGACCTGAAAGCACTGCAGGGCAGAGATCTTCACAGGCATGAGTGCCAACCTATTTTTAAAACAGAGGTTTAATTAAAGAACACATTCAAATCAGTTGGCTCCAAAATGTGCTAAAAGCATCACACACAAAACTGCCAAAAGTAAGAAGAAGAGCAGGTTTACAGCAGTGCCACGCTGCTCACTCCAGTGGAATGAGTTCTGATTTTGATCTGCATAAATGAGATTAGACTGAGTCCTGCATCTTATCTCTCTGGAAGTGGATATCTGCGGATGACACAAAAATATCTATTTTGTGTTTCAAAAGCAGTCCTGCACCAAGGGAGAGTTTGAGGGCTTTATCTGCTCAAAGACCTAGAGAAAATACGGACAACGGGAAGAGAAAACTTAATATAAAAGAAATCATGGACGTACAGGCTGACATGACAATTTTATTCATGATAATTTTGTTACAGTAGAAGTAATTTTTAACCTGTAGATTCTTTTTTTTTCCCCTCCCGTGGAGCCATTCTTGTTCCTCATGAGAGAATGATTAACTAGGAGCAAAGGAATGCTGATTTTAGTATTGATTATCCAGTTCTAAATTTTAACTTCAAAGTATCAAGTTTAATTGAAGGTCAGAAGAACACTTAAATACAAACCCCAGAATCAGCAAAGAAAAGTTTCAGAGGCAGAACTGAGAGGTGGTCCTGGCCACAGAAAACAAACTCTTAAAAACTCTGTTTCAAACTGGTTCAAGCTGATTGTTATTATTTTTTTCCCCAGGATATCTGCGCTGAAGAAGAGGCAGTGTCAGCAGTCTATAAATAGACCAGGACAGTATAAACTTTTGAACTGTGAAATCTGGGGGATGTAATCTTCCTGCTAAACAGAGGCTTACAGCAGATATTAAACGCTCAGATGGGAGCATCGCCAGTGTTTGAACTGTCCATGAGAGGAAGGGAAACTCTGAGTTATTGTTAGCACTGTGCACTGGTGTGGTAGTCCAGGTTGGTCCAGGTTCCCTCGTCCTAGCTGAATAAGCTGGTTTGGTTGTTTTCCTGTGTTCATGTTTGTGTATAAACATTGTGCAGCCAAACGATTTACCAGCACCAGATGTCCAAAAAGGAGTCTTTGGTTCAGGAACAATTAATTTAGCAGACATTTAGAAGTTATGACACACACTCCTTAAGCAACAGATAAGTTGGAAGAAATAGCTTATATTGCTGTTTGCATCACTTTTGATGAAGCAATGTTGATTTTCTTCAGCTGCGAGTTTGTCCTATGGGAAGTACAACCAGTAAGAGCTTATAGTGGTTTCCCGGGTGCTGTCAAGTTCCTGCCTGTCACATTTTGAGCACAGGCAGGACAGTGGCACCTCTTACATAAGAAGTTGCTGAAAAGCAACATCATTTCCCAATATAACTACATATTATGCTATAAAACAAAATTCATGTCCTGGTTAAATCCTCCCAGTGCTCTATGGAGAAGCTGCAGTGATTCAGGTGCATCGCCTGGGCAGTTTGTGGGAAGGGGGAATGGAGACCCTTCAGCCCACATTAGGCTGCAGGGATGTACAAAATGGAGAGACACATGTAACACTTTTATCCCCTGGTAGCACCTGTGTGTGTTTGGAGAGTTTTACGCATTAATATTTTCAAGTAACCATCATGGCCTCTAACTGGACCAGAGATACATAAACTCTCTGACTCCAGGAGCTGGAAGTGCCCGCAGCAAGGCTCTGCAGGGTGGTGGGGTGTATTCCCAAATGAGGTAATCACTAATTGGTAACATCCCCACCTGCTCCCACAGCATCCATTTGGGTGGGTGTGGAGGCTTTTAGCCATGACCCCACCTTGCCCTGCTATAAAAGAGGTGGAATGGGGTCTATAGGGGTTTGGCTGTTTGAGGGGTGGTTATTGTGGAGCTCTCGCATGACTGTAGACAGCTGTGGGGCTTCAGCAGGAGCTTGTTAGAGCTGGGCTGCTCACTCCTCCCATCGTCCTCCAACATGAGGGTAATGGAGGAGCATTTTGGAGGAAACTTTCCTGCTAGGCTTCTTTTCCCCTCCACGGAACAAAGCAGCAGATGTGTGAGTAACCCAGAGTGTATTATGACTTTTGGTACCTCTTGGTTGTGTGAGAGGGTGAATGTGCCAAGGTTGTTTCTGGTGGCTGTAGGGAGAGCAAACTGGGTGTGCTGAGTGTTTTGCCAAAGCCAGCAGCATCTCTGAGTGCTCCTTTCCTTGAGATGCTTGTTTTTGGTTGTGGAAATTGCTTGTACTGGGAGGTGGGGATGGCTGCTACTGATGGCTGGCACCCAGCTGTTGGAGTTGGGTTGCTGGGGGTCCTGGTGGGGCAGAAACACACCTCTGTGTGAATGATGACTTAATCTCCCCCTTGCACGAGCATTTATGTTGTTTTCTGTTGGCCTCCTTGAGCCTGATGTTATGGGTCATAGTGGTATTTGCAGTGGCCCTGTGGCTCACCCTCTCACCAAGTGTGTCTGCCACTCACACTGGTTGTGGGTTATAATGCTTGTGTCTCAGAAGAGGGATTTGTTGGGGTGAATTTGCTTTGTAAGCTGAAGCCTTGTCATGAAGGCCAGAGTAAGGGTCTCCGACTCATTGTGTAGGTGGACTAAGCAGGGTCTTCTCTCTGGTACAATGACATGCTTTGAGTCATGAGTTTTCTTGGTGGTCTTCAAGTGGGAAACAAGCCAGATGTGACACCATCATGCCTAACATTCAGTTTTGTAAGTAAGGGCTCTACAGACCCCTGAAATATGGCCCCAAGAACCAAATACTGTTCTCACCAGTGAATTTTCCATGTAAATTGCTAGGAATAAGGTTTCCCTTCCTTTATTTTCTATAGCTAGACTAACATATTGATTTTTTTGCTATCTTTCTTTTTAAGCCTGAAGGAAAAATTCAGAGAAAACCTAATTATGTCTCTCTGTTTCAGAACAGTTTTGGAAATTGCCGAGCAATCAATATTAAGTACACTTTACACCAATTTAGAGCCCTGTTCTGTTCAGACATGTGCTTTATAGAACTCTGATTTTTGAGTAATTTCGGCTGAAAAGTAGGGTAATGTGGATTTTCCAATTAGCTTATGTTAAGTCAGTGTTCTTCCACCTGAATATTTTTAATAGCTTGGTTTTTAAAAGCATGGGTGTATATCCAAAGTAGGTGAATACAAAGGAAGATAATCTTTTCAGAGGGATGAAAGACAAGTGGATTAATGCAGAGTTGGAGACTTTGTGAAAAATTCAGGCACGCAGGCTGGTGCTGCAGGGAGAGCTTCTACTTGTGAAACTGTCACTTGTTAATTAAGTTAATGTCTACGGTGCTCTGAAAATGTAAAGCAGTATGTAAGTGCTAAGTATTATTATTAATGATGCCAATTTTGACAGGTTTACTGGAATAGGCTTTGCAGTACAATATAAGCTAATGTTCTAATGCTTACTCATTTACAATGAAACTGTTACAAATAAGAAAGTGGGAATAGAAGGCCAGCAAAGGCCGGCAGACTAGATGGAGTCCCTTATTTGGTGTTCTCTGCAAGTGCTGCTTGGGAATAAGGTTAAAGATAACACAGAGCTGTCTTGCTATCTTCTAGAATTCTTTGGGGAAACCCTCAGGTGTGTGACGGGCTGAACCAGGTCATTGTGACTTCCAGTCGTCCTTTTAGGAGATCTGTGGGACCTCGAAAGCTGTGACACAACATTACAGCCATATGGCAGGCGTGTCCTGCCTGTCTCCTATGGAATCATTCCTGTCACAGACCACAAAAGAGGGAGTGGGGTAAAATGTCAGCCCTGTGTGTCCTGAGTGCTTTCTCCTCTAAGGGAAATATCCAGTGGTCAATTAATTTGGTGTGTGGCCCTTACCTTTCTGGCCCTAAAGGGGTTGCAGAAGGAAGGAGATGGTTCTCATGTTGGTTCTGGTTTTCATCTATTCTAGTGCCTGAATAGGTGCAGAGAGCTGGTCAGTAATATGTGTTTATAAAAACATTAAAAAAAAATTATATTTCACATTTCATTGAGCCTTAGTGGCTTGCATGTCATTTGCATATGGAAGCAGAGTTGCATGCAGGTATCTGATCCAGAAAATGGAATAATTTTGAATAGTTTCTTCAGTGTCTTGGGCACATTTCCTTCAATAACAGGAAGCAATGTTTTTTCCTCTGAGCAAAGCTATCAAATCTGACCTGTAAAGAGGACAGTCTGAAATCTTCAGATGTTTTCCTTAGATGCCCTTTAAATTATTTTTTTCATTGAGTCTTAATTTTTTCCTGTCTCAATTGCTTCTAAATAGGGAAAACACTGTGCAGTACAGAACAAGTCTGTACTTGAAAATAAATCAGAACTGGAGTGTCTCCGCGCAGGTATCTCTTTCTCTGTGTTCCTGTTCAAACTTAATTTCCCAAGAAGTCAAGTCCAATAGATGACCATTGGCATGGTCAGAGAGCTCTGTTTAGCTTAATTGCCGCAGAAGAAATTGATGGATTCTCTTGCAGTTTGGCTTCGCTCTGCTAATGTGTCGGAAGTGCATGTGCACACACACCTACACTGAGCGGTTCCAGCCATATGAGACCAGCCACTCCACTGCTTAATTAAATTCATTTACTAGCTGGCAGACACTCCACCTTTCAGTGCCATGTGGATCCTCATTGTGCTGGAAGAACTTTAGGGCCAGTTGTTTTGTTGTGTGCTAGAGACTGAGTTGTTGTATCCTCATTTAATGTGAACTTTGATATTATGCTGCATTAGTCAAAACACTGCAGGCAGTGTTGGAAGAGGGATGATTTGGTTACTTTGGGGCACCTGGGATATTATCCCTTTAAAGAGTAACAGCAGCGAGGGAGTCTAATAGAACTACATATTTTCTTTGAGTTGAACTCAACCAAAGACATTTGGGAACCAGGCAAGACACAGTCCTTGTCGTGCATCCAGAAAAGTGAAAAGTAATATTTTTACTTCTTAATATTGGTTAATGAAGTAGTTGTGAGAATATTGCACTCTTTACAAGAGGAATGAGTGATCTGAGTAGGAGTGACTGCCTAGAATCAATGCTTTCATCTGTCAAAGCACCTAGAAAAATAACTGCCCTCCTCTGCAGGCAGGTAACAATGTATGTATGATGCCTTGGGTGGGAAGGTCTGCCACTTCACCCCATTTTTTTGCCAATCCGCCACCAGTCAGGTGTTAATCACTTGGTAAAGTTATCTTGAAACCTCTTAGGGGATGGCTTTGAACTGCTGCTACTCAGGCCACGAAGAGGGGTTTCTGCCTTGGTCTGCTCTGAGCTGGCTCATCCCTTGATATCCAGGTGTCTCCTGAGCCAGCTTGTTTCCTATTTACAGAAAAGCAGTGCTGGGATTTATTATCTATGTAGGTTCACACTATTGAAACTCTGTAGCCTATTCTCTTTGCAGAAAAGGAGGTAAAGCAACACCACAGATATAAAAGTAAGAATAGTCTCCCGCATTTGCTGGTGTTTTAATATGGAAGAAGAAACTTAAAAATCTAGGGTCGATGACTGAATATTGATACTGGAACTGTATTTAATATCAGCTGACTTGAGATATGAGTCTTTAAGGTTATAATTTTTAAGTTTGTATCTTTAAAAATATAAGAAGGGCAAGTTCCTTGCCCTTTTCTAAAATCCAGTAATAGGCTGTAATTCTAAAGCAGGTATATGGGCATATGCTTTGGATACTGTAGTTATGGAACACAGTGCAGCTAGTACATCAACTCTGTCATGAAAGCACAATAGTCAGAATAGAGTCCTTAAGGCATCACTGTCTATAATAAATCAGTGAGAATAATTCATGCTATAGATTTCCCAATGCTGCAAAGCCTCTTATTCAGTAGAGTATAAACATATATCACATCTTAGAGATTTTTTTTTTCCTTCTTGGCATGAGTCAGACTTAAAGAATTCTGCAAGAGAAGAACAATGCACTGTAAAGACAATTCCATAAAAACCTTCATAAATAGGAGGTGGACTGGAAAGATATTATTTAGCTCCAGGATTGTTTTAACAGCTCCAGTCACACCTTTGTTATTAAGGTTGGAGCGCGTTGTGTAAGAGCCAACAATAAGCCTGTGTGTGGAGCATACAGGGGCTGTGTCTGGAATCAGGCTGAAAATGCAAATAGGAGTTTCTTTCCTGGTTTGGTTTCTCAACACAAGTTAGAGCAGCTTGCACCAACTGGTAAAGGCTGCAAAGGGCCATTTTGCCAGCTGGGAGGTGCAAGGGTGTAATAATGCTGCTGGCTCCTTGCCTGTGCCAGCCACAGGGAGGAGAGTGGCAGAGAAGCCAATGCATGTCTCAGTGCCACTGAAGAGGAGAGATTTTTCCACAAACCAGGTTTAAAGACAGCTTGTACCACTTGGGAGTGGGGCATTATGGATCTAAAGTAACCAAAGACCTGCCATGAAATATATACACTGTGGCTTCCTGTATACTTCATACCACTTTTAAATCCCTAACATTTCCAGAAACCCCCATTAAATCCAACTGGTTTAAGTCGGGAAGCACTGCCTGATGCACTGTTCTCTAGGTTCTTGTAAGTGGCCTTGGGAGTGAAGGAGTTAACTGACCATCATCAATTACAGCATCAGAGGGGGTGATTAGGACTGAAATTGCAGGGAGGTTTTTAATTTAGCTGCGTAGAGGAGACTCCCTCAGCTTAGCCAAGCTCATCAGATCATACACGTCTTACAGCCTCATCCGCTTACTGTGTGCTGCCACTCAAGGCTATTGAGCATGGAGAGGGCACTGAGCACACACCAGGCTATAATATGAACTATTCCCTTGTCCAGAAATCCACCTGAGACTCACTGACACTTTGCCTGCCACACAAGTGTCTAGTGTGCAAAATTCTCATAGACCCCAAGCAAGGAATCAATAAGCAGATTATGCAGAGGAAGAAATGGTGCAGTTTTAAAACTTAATAAGGCCTAATTTATCTGCCTGATTTTTTTTTTAATTTGCCTGGTGAAGTAGCTGGTACTACACCTAGGATGCGTACAGGTATGTGTTGGGATCAGGGATGAATCAGTTGGACACCTGAATTTTGCCTGGCTCCGGATCTTTGCAACACAGATGAGGTGTATGGAGTGTAACATATAGATGGCTTTAAATTCTTTGGCATGTTTTCCTGGGAAAACTGGTTACCTGGGACACTTGAGTTATTGCCTTGCCACAAAGGCAGCGGACTTCAGCCCATGAAGAGCTGCTGTAGGGATGGCAAAAGTCTTGTAGTCCTGACATTAAGTTTTTGGAGGAGCTGCAGTCATGAGCTGCTGGAGAGAGGAGCCTCCTCTGACTGTCAGGGCCTTCTTGGTCCCTCTGGGGCTGCTTGGTTTTTGGGGTCAGGAGTCTCAGCTCCTCCCAGGGACTGGCTACTTTCACTGGCTTGGCACATGCTGCTTGTCAGGGCTGTGAAATGCAGGAGGGGAGAAAAACATCCCCAACATTCACCCAACCCCATGTTTTTCATCTGTTATTTTATATGTATTTCTGGCTTCTGCCACTGTTACCATTTTCCTTGAATGTTTTGTCTCTGGGTTTTAGAAAATTGTGGGGTTTGTAGGAGAAACTGCAAGCGGATACTTTATAGAGACAGACTTCCTATTCTTCATCTGGAAGGGAGAAAAGGAGAAAGGAAAATGGCAGTAATCCAGCCAGTAAATGTTCAGAATGGGCCTGACCCAAAATATGGAGGTAGTTGGGCTTTGGTGATGTAAAGATAGGTTTTTAGCTGGTTTTGCATTCCTGAGCCTTGAAACAAAACCCTCTTTTTCATTGGAAATTTGAGAATAACAAGAATTTAGATCAGGCAGATACTGCTATGGCATCAGAGATGTGGAAGCAGTGAGAAGCAGCAGCCCTGTGTGCTCCTTCCCTTGGGTTTTGTTGGTTGTAATGCTGTAGAGCTCCTGCCACTGAGGCTCGAGTTTTCTATATGATCATGTAATTAAAGATTGACTCATAGTGTGCAGACATATGGAGGCTAAAACAGTTGCCCATGAAGCTTTCAGCAGCATTTTGAACAGCATTTTACAAACCATTTTTATTTTGATTTTTCTTAATATGGTGCTTTGTGCAATCACGGAGACACTTAGCATAGAACATCAGTCACCTGTGTAATCCTAATGAACTCATGTAAATGGAAATAAGGGGCTTCTGAAGGGTATTAACAATGAGGTGCCATGATGCTGGAGGAGACTTGGCAGCCCTCTCAGCCCACCCCTGATTTTGAAATGTGAGAGCATAGCTTTTCCCATTGCTGAGGGGGAATAATCAGACCTAGTCCTTGAAATGGTCGGTAGTGAAGCAAAAGGTACTTTAACTCCAGGGTTATCACCGAGCAAACCCTACTCCTTACTCGAGCAAATTCCCATTGATTTCAGAGGCCTGAATACAGAGAAGTGCCAGGCTTGATAAATAAGCCTTGGTATGACCCACTTCTGTTGTGTTCCTTCTCCAGCCCACAGTGGTTGTCTATTGTTGTCACTAATACAGTAATTTGGATATACTGACTACCATCAGTTCCCCCCATGAGTGAAAAACCATATTTTTCATATAAGGCAATTGAAACAGAAAATCTACCTGCCAAACCTGAGAGCAGCCTGTGAAGGCACAGTTGGTTTGCTATTGGTATCCTCTGAGCAGTGTCTGTTGTTCCCCTTTGCAATGCTCTTTGCAAAGGTGGAAAGGAGATCCTTGCCCAAGCAGACAGAATTCAGGGCTCTTCAAGCCCTTTTGCCAAAGTCTGAGTGATCCATTTTTGGTTCTGCTATGGGAAATTTTATAGCTAGAGTATCTAGAAGTGTTTTCCATGCTCGAAGTGAAGCCTGAATTTCCTGTGAATGACTATTAAACTAGGGTTTAATAATGCAAAATAGGCTTGAAAGTTGTTCAAGGACCTGAAGTGGAAATGGGAGATATGCAGTGTTTTATGGAGGCTTGGGCCATTTCTTCTTTCCTCTTGCATGTAAACTTTTATTTTATAAGAAAACATGACTGCTTTTTTTCTACAGTGCTGGTGGAAATCTTGTGGGTCCTCTGCGCCTCCTAATGCCCTCAGGAGGTTTTGTAGAACCTCGACACAGAAGCCACAATGTTGTTGGGACCTACTAAGGAGCCTCAACAAGTATATCTTTGACAGAACCATGCCAAAAATTGCTGCTGGCTGTTTTTCAGCTGTCTGCTTTTATTGTATTCTGTCTTGCTGACCTATGAGCTCCTACATGTCACAGCTCCGGTGTGATGTGTGTGGCAGCTACTTGTCCAGACCCATCACACTTTGTATTTTGGGCTGCAACTAAATATTTCTGTGCTACTGTTGAGTCTGTGGGAGTTGCACCAAGGGCTGAAGCCAGCAGGGACATCTCTGTGGGGGTTGACTTTGTGCATTTGGGGAAACATCTCTGGTCTAAGTAAGCACCAATTTTTCTGCAGAGGGACAGGAAAGAATGAAGCCTCAGTGTGCCCAAAACTACTCTAAAGGGTGTTTCTGTCAGTGCAGGCTCCGAAAGATTGCTTCCTACAGAGCCTTAATGTACAATAGAAAGTAGGGCTCTAACCCTAGAACAGCCACATCCTCTCATGCTGTTTAATGTCAGCAATGTACAGGCAGTGATATCAATTATTATTAATCCTCAAATAGATTATAAAAGAAAAAAATGAAGCTCATCTCTGAAAATTCAAGTAATTTTGGCAGAAAGTCAAACTGCAGTAGTTCTTTAATTTGGTAATAGCTCAAATCAAGGGGAAAGAAATTCTGTGAGCCTGTTGTGGATCGTGGTCTGAGCCCTACTGAATTTAGGGAGACTGTTGCAAAGGGGTCAGATTGCAGGATTGGGACATAATTTTTTTTTTATTGGAAAAGGAAAAGATTTGGATTTAATCTTAGTTCCCTGAGTTGATCAATACTTGCATTGTCTAATACCAGCATATTAAATATCCTATAAATTTTCCATCTTTTCTAATTTATCTTGTTAGAAAAAAAGGGCAAATAACAAATATCTAAATATATAACGTTATATGTAATATAAGCTGTATGCTGCATTCAATAATGAATGTTGTTGACTATAGTAACTAAATATGGTTCCGGATCCAAACAGTTATTTGCTTGTCAATATTAGTGAGTCTAGTTCATCTAAAACTGCAGGCAGTTTTCTGTTTACTATACAAACAGTAATTGCCTATTTAAGTATTTGCTAAAATATTGTTTAAGTCTAAAATCAAGATCGCAAGTGGATTTCAATAACCTAGTTAATTTCCTTTAATTTTGGAATTCTCCCTCTGCATGGGAAGAGAAATATGAAAAGTAATTTCATCTCTATATAGTTGATTTAATTGTGCATACTTTTGATGGATTAAGTTTCCAGTTAATTGTGGAAAATGCAACAACAATATTATAAAAAGAGATTTAAAATAAAACAATTGCTGTCTGCTTTGCATGCTATTTTTAAAAAATGTTTAATATTATTAATTTTACAATGGTGATTTATAACTACATATTAGTTACATCTTCCCACTTAAACCCCCCCCAAGTAGATGGTTTTAATCATACTTATTGATATTATCTACATAATTATTTTTCATTATGCAAATATGTCTCAATTGCTGTGTAATAATGTGATGGAAACAGTTTTCAGTGCTTTAAAACTCTTGCTCAACTAAATGCAGGAGACAACGGAAAACTGGTGTGAAAACCAGGAAAATATTAGGAAAAGATTCCTTTTTAAGATAGCAACAGTAGCTTCCTATCGATAATATTAAATACAGAATGTTCAGATGATTTCAAAAAAGGAATGAGCAGTAATGATGCTTTAAGTTTGTTAAATAATTCTCTTTAGTCACGTTACTTTTTATCCTTAAAACTGATACTAGATTAAAATCTGATCTCCACTAAACAGCATGGCTTGTTAGTCTTTGTATGTGTGTAAATAAAGTAAATAATGGGCTTTTAATTCATGTATATTTCTTGAAACATTCTGAGGGTGCGTTTTCCCAGGGAGACGCGATATCCAATGTTAGAGAATTCTGAAAAGTTTATTTGAAAGTATAATTTACAAAGCATATTCCAGTAGAAATAGACATTCAAAACAGAGAGGTTTAATTTTAAGAATTCTTCTATTTGGAATTTAAAGATTCTGAGGAGAAATGGGGGTACGTATAGGGGTTGCTCGGGACAAAATTACAGCATTAGAGCTTAAGTTTTCTGACTTTTGAGTGTAACTGTCATTGTGGGCTTAATATAATAATGCTAAAGTGCTATCTTTTGTCAGAATAAAGTATTATAATTTCTAATAATTAATAGCTTGCAATTTGTTCTTGGGGGTTTTTTTGTGTAGGTAGTTAAACGAGCAACTGAGACACCTTAGTTTTTTGTATAAGGACTCTAATATAGTAGAGTTTTAGCTTTAAAACAAAGTAAACCGTTATTGCTGGTGGTGAAAAAACCCAGGCTCGCCTGAAATAATTTATTGGATGGATGTTCTTTGTGGAATTTTCTTATAAAAAGTTGCTTGAGCGCTTTATTGTTTTCCTAAAGAAATGTATATGTGTATGTAAACCCCCCGAAGTGTAAGTGTTGCTTCAGCCTTCATTGCTGCATCACTTTCTGCAGCTACAATTCCAGCCCTAAGCTTAACTTCTTTTGCAAAGTACGTGGTTTTCATTAAACCTGTAATTAGGATAATTAATAATTATTCCCTAATTGAAACGCAGGTTAACAAACTTCCATATGTAAAAGTAAAGGGGAGAAAAATGTCATTCATTCACACTGGGCTTTATAAGCCTATAAAACTCTTCAAAGGACTTCAAGATATCAAGCCATCTTTTATTCAGCTAAACCTACCCCCCACCTTCCCTCTTACACACACTTAAATACGCAGTATGCTCACAGCTTGGAGAAAAGCAAGAAAAGCCTTAATGGATCACTGATTTTAACCAAAGAGGTAGGTATGTATTCCATATAAATGGCTTCAAAACCATTTTGGTGTTAGTATTAATAATTTTCATCAAATGCAAACAGGCGTCTGGGCGCTATAGAAAGCAAAGCTTTCAACTGTGCACTTATTAACACAGCTTTTATTTTGAGCTCAAAACATCTAAAACAATTACACTGGAGCAACTGTGTAATTTGCCCCTTTCTTTGCCACGCAGGTATAGGCTTGTAGACAGAGGCTAATAAAGATTTAAGGGTAAAGTGGAGAGTTAAGGTCCGAATTTTGTTAGTCTTTACACCCGTGAGTAATTAACCCATTTGAATAGACTACGAGACAAATAACATAAGGAGAGGTATTCACATGTGCAGAGGTTGCAATGCCCAGTTCGACTTAGATACTTTACAGCTGATGTAATAAATCAAAGAATGGAATAATTATTTCTCAATTTACCATGACACAGATATCTTGTCATCACCCTGGTTATATGCACCTTTAAGAAGTGGGGAATGTTAAAAATCTATTTAACCACATCAGTGAAACAGAGCTAACACAGCAGGAAATATTAGTCTTTTTTTTTTTAGTATATAAAATCACTTGTCAGGGTATTAGCTCATACTAGAAACCAAATATGTTCCAACTGGTACTGAAGATCACAATTTTGTACCTAGGACATGACTATTTATTTGTAAATGGTTACATATTTAAATAATTTAAAATATTTTGCTGTTGGGGATATTTTATTTTCTTATAAGAAACACTAGACAAGTCCTATATTTAATGTGTTTTGTAAGCTGTATATTTATCTGAAATGTTTATTTGGTGTTTAAAAATAGATTTTTTGGTATAATTTAGCCCACATTTATTATTTTTGTCAGATAAGTCTGTAGTGAAGGCACAGACATTCTCAATGAATGCTTTCTCTGCAGCCATTTGGAACTGATGGAGCTTTTTATTCAGAAATACTTCTTAGTAATTTTTTTTTGCATTTAAAAATGAAACACTGAGCTAAAACTGAGCATTATAGTACACTAAAGTGTTCCCTTAATATAAAACTTTAAAGTGTAACTGAAATAGTAACAAGTAATGGAGAAATTACTGCTGTGCAGCCCATTGGTGGGCACTGAAATATTATAAGCTTTGCTTTTATAATGCTGCCTTTCAAAATCTATTATCTGTAGTTATCTTAAAATTGGAGTACTTTCTAGAACACCCAAAGCTTCTCAGGAGAATATACTATTTCAATCAGATAGTTTTATAGGGTACATGTTAACAAAAATCCTTAGAATTCCTTGTTATCTTTGTCCTTTTTCAAATGGGAGAGAGAATGGAGCGGATAATGACTTATGCTTGAATGCAGTTCCCTGTATTTTGTGTGGTTTTCTGATAAACATATGCAGCAACATATATAAACACAGGCAAAGGTATGTGTTTATTTGTTATTAAGTTAAACAAAAGCTGTTAGAGTTCCCTCACCAAGACTTAGCAAGTTTGTCCTACTTGCATGTTGCTGAAAAATATAAAATCCAGCTCAAATAGTAATCAAATGCTCAGGATGACTGAAACAGCATCTTTTACTGACTTAATCTGTCTAAATAGGTAAGGAGTGTAAAAAAAATAAAAAAAAATCTGCAGACCTTGCTGTACCTTCAGCTTCCCTGCTGATGCCTGTCAACTTTTTAAAACTATTTTTAAGCTGGGTTTGGGAGGGCAGGGGGAGAGGAAAAGCTCTTTCCAGTTACGGATGATTAGTGAGAACTGTGACATGATGGTCAAGCTTCTCTTAACTGTTAAGGGTGTCCTTCATGGTTCAAAAATATGTTCAAACACTGGAATGTATTTGAGGTGCACATCGGTGGTAGGGGGGAGTCATGTCTCTTAGTATTGAAGTTTTTCAAAGTTGCTTACAGGTGATACTGGTATAACTGAATTCATGCACTGCCTCACAAACCTGGGACCAAAATATATATTTATTGCATCTAAAGGACGTCCACGTAGATGTCCACAACTTCTATTTTTATTTTTTATCTTACCAGGAAAGTTTGTAGTGTGTGCTTGTTATGAACTTGAAACTTGTTTCAGGGAATGGAAAATCTCGTAAATTGAAAATTGGTAATCTGGTCTATTCATACCACTTTTCTAAGTGTGCTCTCTGAAAATCAATACAATAAACTTGCTTGTTCATTATCTGACTAGTAAAGTGTTGTGTCTCAACAGGATTTCATCTACACTGAGTAGGTCACCCAGGAGAGTAAGAGACCTGTTAGTTAAATACTGCCTTTTGCTTTGATTCTTAATTTGTGGGTAACAATAAAATATGCTTATCTACTAGTTTTCTCATATGAAAATAGCACAAATGCATTTGAATGCATCTCTTGCACAGACTTTTTTCTCACCTGACCTATAAAAATGTTATTTTTAATTTAAGAGTATACGATTAATCTGTTACTTATTAATTATAGATGGAAACATTCAAATAGGGACAGAACCTCTGAATATTGAGCAAAAGGCATTTTTCTGTCCTGTTTTAAGCCTCTGGTTCAGTTTCCCTAATTTCTTTCGTGAAGTGATTTTAATGGACTGGGTCAGGCTAATGAAAGTATTTTGCAAAGTAATTTAAGTATATTTTTATGGCAGTATGGAGATCTCGTAAAGGGCTGAATCTTCCAGCATTTTTCCTTGTAAGGAAATTAAGGTCATATATGTGTGAATTTACTCTTGTGCCAGAGATGGAATGCGTAGGTAGGATACATATGCACATATTTCAAGTACTGGAAAATAAATCAATGTAAAATAGCAATTATTTAAGGTAGGGTGTAGTCTTGGCATATATCTAGACAGCATTTAGCATCTGTGGGCATTATCATAGCAAAATAGTTATATTGGAAATTAGCTTGGATTGGTTTCATTTGTGAAGCTGATTTTTGAGTATAAAATGTGGGTTTGAGCCCTAAACCTGTATTTTCCAGTATGCAGTGCCAAATCGTCACCTCATGTGCAGACAAAATGTTTTTGCTTTAGTTGGCAAAACACTCATTTATCCAAGAGGAAGATGTAGCCTACATCAAACACATTCTGATTGCTCGACAGCTTTTAGCACTTAACACATCTCTAAGCATGTACTGGGAAACTGCTTGGGAGGAGATGTATGCACATGCATCTTACCCCAAAACACCCTAGAAACTCATTAATCTGTTTTGTTAATCAAAGATTTCATCTTCACATTATAGCACAGCCAGATTAGTAAAGCTGTGATGGTGGGACACAGGATAATTTGCTAAGTAAAGTCAAAATTAATGACAAAATCAGTTTCCCTTTGTGGTTATTTCCAGCCAGCTGCATCCAAATATAAAAGAACTATCAAAGGGAGATACCCATTAATTATTAACTCAGAACAACTTCAGAAAGCACTTCTTAAACCTTCATTGACATCTTCCTGCCAGGCTCCTAATCTCAGAAAGTTGTTGGTAAGAGTTGCATTAGACTCAGCATGCCACCAATTCTGACTCAAACTGCAACTTGAGATGCACTGCAGCAGAGTTAGGAACACATGGGACAAACTGCTGCCTCTTAAGACATCTGTGAGTAACATTTACAGCACAACGTGCTGTATAATTCCCTGTGTAGCTCTACCTCTGCTGTCAGCATAATAGAGTTGTCAGCAGTCTAATTGCAAGATGCAGTATGTAGGGGGGTCATCCAAAAAAAGAAATCTCAGTGGAAAGTAGCACAAATCAGCTGTCATTATTATAAAGCTGGACCAACCTTTGGCTAAACCATTTAAACCACCAGATTAATCCCTAGATTTAGCTATATAGATTGGATCAAACTCAAAGTTTGACTGCAGATGAAAGAGAAACTTCAAAACGAAGGCTATCATTTATGCCCATTAGACAATGCATTCAGCTAATGATCTGCAATATACATTAGCCTGGAAACAGTGTTTCTAAGGCTTAACTGTTGCATCTTTTATCTTTTCATGTTATACTCTTATCTTTATTTCCAGCTTTTGTTTCTTAAAACATTTTTGTCAGAAGGTGAAAATACTTTTTTTTAACAGACGATTCTTTTAATTTCTGCCTTTCCCTTTCTGCTAAGTAAATATCTAATCTAGAAGTTGTCTTGGAAAGAGCTTATTTGATTATGTGGCATCAGTAGATCTCTTTATTGCAAAATATACATGCTAAGTCAAGCAGTTAAATTCCTTTGAATATTTGTTAATATTATGCCACTGATAAAAAAAAATTCCAAGCAGTACAATTCCCAAACAATTAAAGCCAATAAGTGCTGGAAAAATAGTAATACAGTGATTTGAGTTGATTTTTATAATGATCATCTGAAGTTACTAAATTTATCCTGATGTATATTAAAAAACTTGACACCAAAAGACTATTCCAACTACACTTTCTTTTTTGTTTTAAAAAAGCCAAGCAAACTCGGACAAAGCTGTCCAGCCTCCTCTTCCCCCCTGCTGAACAGGGTAGGCTTGTAGTTTTTATTCTTTAAAAAAAAAGATACAAGCTATTCTTTCATCTTAGGGGGAGACATTTAAATTTAGAAAAATTACAAGGCAATAATAAACAGCACTGAGCAGAAATGCCAAAATACATCTTAGCTGTGTTTTTAATGCAGTTTCCCCCTTTCATCAGTAATATTAACCCTTCTGACTACTTCATATAAAATCCTTTCTTTTATGTCTAAGACCATAATGTGAATGATGGAGTATCCAAATATTACCAGTTTGTAAACATGGATGAATGAGCAAGGAGGCGAAGTATATATTTTTCATATACTACCTCAAATATCAAGAGTCTGTTTCTTGCTGTATATGATATAGGCCTTGCAAGGAGCTAGGCAACAGATCTGTTAGAATAGTTCCTGACTGGATGTAAAGAGAAAAGCAAGATTACTGGCTTATCTCAATCAAAGTAATTAGAATTTTGAGTAAATTAGATTCAATATAATTTCCTCTGTTAAAAAATTATTTCCTACCTTTGCTGGCCTGTGTCATCTGTTTCATTAAGATGCAACTTTTACTGATGCTTCTGCTCATCCTATGTTTTCATCAGTGTGAAACCTAAAATGCTCTTGCCTAAAGTGTAGGTTAATATAATAGCTACTTGAAGCAGGAAACCTCTGCTATGTATGTGTCTATAGTTGTCTTTATTTAAGCCTGTGCAGCATTTTGTTTGTCCTCTAGCCTTTTACGGCAGCTGGACCCTGACCTTCAAGTTCTTAAAAAGAGGGGGGGAAAGTATTCTTTTCAGATCCCAAGTTCCTCCCTTTTTACCCTCCCACTGACACCGTCCCATTCAATACTAGAGATAACTTTATTCATCTATACATCATTGTATCAAATTCAATAGGCAAACTGCTTCAACATGCTTCAGAGCTGGACAGGGCAGTAATGTCTTCATTTTTTCTTAATGCAATGAGTTTCTTATCGCAGTCCTTTCAAGCACAAAACAAACACTGTAACAAAAAATGATCTCCAAGTTTTTCCCACCCTGCTATTTTGCCATGGACTTATTTCTTTGTTCCATCTTTTAGCGGACAGCTACAGATACAAAGCTGTAAAATTGATTACATGCATAGCTACCTAATAGGAGAAGTGGGGGGAATCTTTTATGATTAGATACTGTATTGAGAAGATTTACTTTGGGCTCACACCAAGAACATGGAAGTAATTTGTTCCTGAATCGGCTCTCATCCCTTAAACAGGATACCAAAATTAAGTCGCATCTAGAAAAGTCACTAGGCATGTCATGTCAACTGTAAATCCAGGTGATCACTATCTGGGGAAGACCATCTCTTTCCCAGCTGTAGTCAGAGTGAATTCGATACACCTAATATTAAAAAACACAACCTGTCATTAAATGCCAAGCTTGACTTTAAGCTAATGTCACCAGCTCCATGGATGTTAGTAAAACTCCCTCAGCATGGAGTCCAGCTTTTTCTAGTTATTCTGAGTCCTGCTCACCTGCAGATGAGTTTAAAGGAAGGGAGTTGAATGCTTGTCCCATGTGTTCGTGTTGTAGTGTGGTTTAAGCTCGTTAGCTGAGCTCAAAAAAATATGCTACGAACATACTGATAAGAGGGATAGATCAGTATTTTAATGAACCACTTCAAAGGTTTTCTAGTGCCTTTTTATTTTAGCATGAAATATGTAATATTAGGATACCCAAGTCAAGCTCATGTCTCATTGACATCTTTGTCTTTTAAATGTAAAGTAAGGCTGGAGGGGAAAAAGTTGGTTAAAATACAGAACTTCTGAAGTGCTTAAACCAGCTAATGGTACTAGATCTCATTTTAGATTCCAGGGATGAAAAAGAAAGAAATAAAAAATCAGACTTACATCCCTGACTGGGTGTTTTCCACTATAGGCCCTACATGTTTATGTAGAGGGTATTGCGAACGTTTGGGGGGATTTGGTAGTTTCAAAAGGAAGAAGTTTATACATTAGTGCTGCAAGTTGCAAAACACTGTTGATATTCAAATGTTTATTGTGTAAAATCTGGGATAAGCTTCAGCATGAGAGCTCCTTTAAGTGCCTACAACTATTGCTAATTCCCCTCAGCATTGAGGCTTGCACAAAGGCCTTAATCCAATTCCACTTTTTTTTTTTTTTCAGAAAGCCTATGCTATTTTCTCTCACATAAACTAACAACACTATCCCATCACACTGCAGAATGGGTCAAAGAAAAAGGGCTCTGTGTTTATACTTCACCAACACTTTGTGTTTCTTGGCCAAGTATGGCAAAAAACTTTAAGTGGGTCCCCCAGGCCCCACGCCATCTTTAGAAAGAAAAATAAGCCTTCAGCAATTGAAAACACACTATTTTAGGCACTAAAAAACCTATGAAATGTCAACTATTCTTTCAGTCACTATCCCTGAAAAGAAATTGATCACTCCAGCCTCTTTCTTCGAGCTCTGATTTAAATTGTGAAACACAGGAACTGCTTTGATATAATAGTGTATTTTGCCTAGCATATCATTTCCTTGGGGATATTTTAAAGAGTGTCCACAGGTACTAATATTTGTGTGTACACATTTTATTCTACTATAGCATGAGCGCTTACTCCTCAAAATGTCTTAAAGCACTAAATTCCATCAGGGAAAAGAAATTTTATAAGGTTTACTTCTGTGAAGCGCAAAGGAAACTGTCCCAGTTTATGAAGCATATTTGTAAGCTTCGTCCATAATCTGTTGTGTATGGGAGATCCCAGTCCAGCTCCAGTTAGTCAGGTATTCCCGGTATATAAACCTTCACTTATTTCTGACAATGCCAGCAATGTTGTCAAGGTTTAAATAGCAACAAAGACTGAGCTGATGAGGCTTGACCTTTCACTAGCAGGAGGGGAGAAGCTGGTCTGGTTCTCATCTGATTGTCTATGAAACCCTGCAACAAAAATTCTGCTATGACTAGTGGGGCTGTGAAAGTGCCAGAGTATAAACCAGGCTTTAAAGGAGGGGGGGGGAGGGAGGGGAAGGTTTGGTTGCAAGTCAGAGTTAAAACTTACTTTATAATCAGAGATACTTAATTTTTAGCATGAGAACCCTGCTGACATTCTGTGGCACCAGTTCTGCTAATTTATACAGCATTGAATCTAATCTCCCGTATATGCTCATATATTGTCCCAGAAGGGGTAGGAGGAATTGAGCTTGGAAGGAGAATTGCTTACTGAAGGCTTTGGCAAGGTGGAAGTTGTTCTCTCATTGACTTTGCTCTTGAGCCTGTGTCTTAGTGGCTGAGCTGAATCTTCCTGTTTTTTCACTCTTTTCTGATTGTATTTATAAGGCAATTCTAGGAGCAACTGTGCTATGCCTAAATGAGGTTTGAACACTTTGTCATGAATTATATTAAATACACTCAATTTTCTTGTGGGTTTTGCTTTCCTGAAGAGCTTTAATAGTATGTTCCAGGGAACTGTTTTCCCCCCATCCCTTTCAGGGCTTGTCCCCCACTCGGGCACTCACGAGTGGAGGGGAAGGACCTGCTGCCCTTGTGGCCTTGCACTGCCACCTAGAGCCATGTGCTGCCGAGCCCTGAGCCTGGCCCAGCTCCCATATTCCCTGGGGGTGTTAGAACAGTGGAAGATTCCCACAGATGTGGTGAGCGCAGTCTTTAAATTGTGTAGGTCCATGATCTGTGTAGGAAGGAGGCTGAAGCAGAGTGTTTCAGCAGGTACACAAGTTGCTTGTGAACTTAAATGAACTTAATCCACTGTTTTATCAGCTAAGGTGATGGATGCTTTGAGGCATTATTTCTTATCAAATACTGATAGTTTATTTCCTACCGCACCGTTTCTGATGTAGTTCATGTATTTCCATGGGTTCTTCTCTCCTGACTGGCTCTTAGCCTTTCAAGTCATATTACACCTGTTAGAACACATGAATTAGCTGAGTGTTGAAATTACACTTGGAACGTTTGGCTTCTTTCTGAATGGCTTGAGAGGCTATAGCTATAAGAGGGTTTTATGTATTTGGGTTAAAATTCTCACATACATGGCTAATACAAGATTTAAGCATCACTTAGGTCATGTTTAGTTTGAGCTTTATGGCAGGGCAAAGCCATGTTTTTTCTAATGGAACTTGTCCCTGTAAAGCACCTTTGTGGAGCATCATCTTTTTCTTTTGTTTTATCCTTCATGAAAAATATACCTGTGTAAAAAAAAAAAATCCCTAACGTGCTTCTATGAAGGACGTGCATTCAAGTTAAACCTCCAAATATTTCAGAACAGGCACCACAATTCTTCTTGAGATTTTGATTTTGCTGTAGTACAGAAGCTAAACATGTGAAGAAAAGTTCATTTTGCCCCAGGAAACAGAAAATCTGTTTTGTTTTTTTTTTTATAGGATCATCAAATGAATAAATCTTTCTAGTGAGAGATTAATTTCTTTTGCATTGTGCTGTGCAAAGTACTTATTGTGGAGAATTCGTAAGAGTTGGTATTTTAGTTGACTGACAAGTCTCTCGATGTATTTAACAACTTTAATTATACTTGTCATTTTCAAAATGAGTGAAGAAATGTACAAAACCAACAGAAATATGTCAGTTGGTTATTAGTTACAGCAAAGTCTTTCTTTTATCTCTCTTCTCTCGGGTGGAAACCATCCTTTCTATTAAATAGGGAGTCAGTTCAAAAACTTGAGACCCATCACTGTCTTCAGGGTTTTTAATTACTCCTCTGTCTTTTTCTCTTTCTTTTGGATTGTTGCTGTGTTAGATGACTTCTGTGTTTTTAGATTTCCTCCTTGCCTTGCTGTCAGCACATAGCATCTTTCCTTTATCATGTCATACAATTGAGATCTCTGATTGTCTCATTTTGGTGCCATACTCGCTCAGCAAATGTGTCCTTTGTGAGGGGGAATGTGCCTTGTCATCACAAGAAAAAGGGAGAAATGAGTGGTGGTACTGGGAGCAAGGAAGCAAACTGGAGGAAGTATGCATGAACTGGTGGGTGGGATTTTTGCTAGCCAAAAAATGACCTCCAGGCCCCGCTGGTACTTGTTAAAGTGAACATCTCGCTATTTTGTAACTTAACTTTCTCTAACTGCTGCATTTTCCTTTCTTTATTTGTCTCTCAGTATTTCTTACGTGCGCAGGTTCTTTCTGTTGTCACTCTTCAACTTCACCGTAATGTTTCTGTGAAATGTAGATGTCTTAAAGGGTTTCCTTTTGCCTTGGCATGGTGCTTGGAGGTTCCTTCTGTGAGCACTGGAGGTTTGGATCTAATATCAAAGGGTTTAAAGCTAATGATTTTAAGTATGGTTGAATTTTATTGCTCCTCTGGTGGGCTAAAACCTTCAGTAACTCTTTGACCTCTTACCAGTCAATCCAATTCCATCTAATACTCTGTGACTAATATGGTGGATATTTAATCTACTTTGCTGCTGAAATTACTTTTAGAGTCACTTTTTTCCTTAAATCTTCCTCTTTAGAGAAATTGCTGATCGTAAGCTCTAAATATGTTGCACACTACCACATAGGTTTTGAAAGAAAAAGCTTTTCTTTTAGTAAAAGAAAATTAAGAGATGTCATTTCTTTTTATAACATAAATGAAATGAGGGGATATAATCATGTATATTATGAAAGTAAAAGCCAGGTTAAAATGAAAAATTGACAGAAACCTCTCTGAGGATACTGGTAATAGAGATACCATGATGAATAGCCACACCTTAGCCAAATATTTCCTGTAATATAATTAAGCCTTGATGAGAAAATTAAAGGAAGCTCCTAAGGATGGTATTTTCATCCTCTGGGCAGTGCAGTTAAAATTTGGAACATAGATCTTTTCCTGTAAGTAGTACCAAGAAACTGTACTGGACTTTGCTTATGACATACATATATATATATATTTTCCCTAAAAAGTGACCAAACAGAATAGTTGAGGTCACAATTCAAAATCACCATAGCGGCTGTGATACTTGGCTGCTTTTCCCTATTTTCATCTCTTAAGACATCCATCTTGCAAGGATTCTGCACTGTACCAACAGGAGCAAAAGGGATTTGCTTATCTGATTTATGTGAGTACCCACTAAATTGGGTCATGGATAATGATCTCTACATCCACAATCCTGTGCCTTATAATTTAGTCATGGGCATAGGCCCGTTGAATTCAATGGGCTTGAGTAATTTGAATTTAATGGAATTATTTATATGCCTGAAATTAGGCATTTAGGCAAGTTTTTGCAGGATTGTGGCATTAACCTTTTCCATATGTAACCTCTTTAAATAAGTGTACCGTTGCATCAGTAGAAGTGATACAGAGTTAAAGTCTCAACTTTGAATCCAGAGCAGGCTGTTATAACAGCAGAAGCAAAATGAAATGAGATTTCTGGTCATAGTCTAGCTACAAAGAAAAACTTACTGTACCTGTGAAAATTGAAGCTTCCCATGCCAAGAAGGAATGAAAAGAAGAAGCTGAATTCTTTTGCCTGTCCATAACACCAAGAAGTGCAATTTGTGCACTTCATGCAATTTGTGAATTGGTGCAATAACATGATGCTAAATTAAGGGTGGAAGTGAGAATAAATCTTTGAACTATTCAAAGAGGGAATCTCAAAGCAACCTGAGAATAGGAGCAATGGTGGAAACAGAGAAGATGAACCTCAGACCACTTCTAGCTGCAGATTGATTAGCCTTTGAAAAGGAGTGTGTGGACTGTAGGTGCTGGAAACTAGACTTGGTGATCCAGCTCATTTTTCCTAAGAAGTTACCTAAAGAGATGAGATGAGTTAAAGTAATGGTGATGGAAAGGATTGTGCTCTTCTACTCTTGCAAGTAAGTGAAGGACTTCAGTCTTCAGAGCTGCCCATATGGCAAATTTCACATGTGCTAAAATTAAGAGAGGGGTGAGGTGACCCAACCCACATGAAATAAACATCCCTCCTGCTTTGGATGGAAGTGTGTGTTGAGGGAGTTGGCAGAGAGCCTGGGGCGTTCTGTGATACAGCCTTTCTTAAATAGGGACCCTGGCTTACTGGAGCAGGACAGGTCTGTGGTGTCTGAGCATGTTCTGTACTGGGAATACCTGAGATCGGTGGATTTCCTTGAGCAAAAACTCCCAGTAATAGCATTTAGCTTGGTAATGTGAGCGCTAACTGTTACTGGGGAGCATGAAGGTACAACAAAATCTTAGAGCACAGACCAAGAGAAAATGGTTGGTGTTGAGATGAACACCATGAGATTGTGTGGGTCTTACTAGATGATCTGTCTTGCAGACCACAGCCACTAAAGGTGTAGCTCTGTTCTTCTGTCTGTAAATCATGGAATCCTAGAATGGTTTGGGTAGGAAGAGACCTTAAAGATCATGTTTTTCCAACCCCTCCCATAGATAGGGACACCTACCATTAGACCAGGTTGCTCAAAGCCCCATCCAACCTGTCCTTGAACACCTTCAGGGATGGGACATCCGTCACTTGCTTAAGACATTGGTATTTGGAGACAGTTCAGCTTTTGAGATGCAGTATAAATACAGGGTTACTTTTTTATCTTTTTTACATGTAGTTGATGCCTTGGGCATAAATTGTATATTAAAAAAATGCAAAACTACGTAGCAATGTTTATACCCCTCCTCCTTGATGAATAGAACTGTAATTGAGGGAACACAAATGATGTATTGAATTTCTTGAACACATGGATAAAATAAGCCAATGTGAAAACCACCATGTGCAGTTAATTTATAGACAAATATATTTGGAGCAGGTACAAAGGTGTAAAGTACTATGTTTTAACAGATTTTCATGCCATATGCATTTGCTTTTACTGCTTGAGGGGAAAAAAAAAAGATTGAACTAGATAGCTTTAAAAAAAAGTTAAAATACCTTTTGAAAATTATCTTTTTAAAATTACAGGAACACTACTCTTCATGGGTTATTAGTATGTTTAACTTTTTTAGCTGCTTTAGATTGTTTTAATAAGTTCATTTTTTATTCACTTGTTTTGTTAAAGCAAATTCAGAACAGGAAAAGCTGAACTTTGACATCCTTTCTTGTATTTATTGCATGTTTGGAAATTACCTAATTTTAGCAATTCACATGAAAACAGTGGTCACATCTCGTCATTTGAAATTAAGTCTGACAGCTCAGAAGTTAAACCAGTTTAGCTTGTTTTAACAGCTACACTTCAGTGATTCTGGGTTATTAAACTCTTTGGGAAACCTTCTACACTTTATTAGGGAAAGGAAATTTATATAGAAGAAAGAAGAAAAATATATGCAATTGCCAACATATACATAGTGACTTTGGTAATAGCATCACTTTATAGATTGTTAATGTCCGGTACAGAACTGTACAAATACATGCTTTTGTGTGAAGGAAATTACATTGGCATGACAAACAGCTTTCCCTAAAACGATTTTCAAGGCAAATGTGAGTGGCTGTTCCATAGCTCTTTTAGGAAGCTAAATTCACTGAAGTGAATTTTATCCACGGCATTACTTCTTCAGACAAAACTCTTTACTCCAACATATGTATAAAATTTAGTAAAGCTTGCAGCTAAATCAGGATGTTAGGTTTGTCCACCACTTGGATCCTGTGGTGAAACTCTGTGAGAAGATTCAGAGTAAGGAGCTGTGACAGGTGATAGAATGAACCTGTCTCGTACTCTCTCCTTTTGGAGGCTGTAGATATGCTCATTCAGCAAGATGTGATGAATCTGTAAGGATCATAGCTCTGTTCAGAGATCAGAAAAGCGTCTTGCTCACCAGATAAAAGCTATCAGATATTTCATGTTCTATCATGGCTCCAATCCTGCTCAGATCTCAGGATGATGCTCTTAAAGACTGAGTATGGAAGGAAGGAGTATACAGGCATGGTGGACTTGGAAAATATATAATTGTACACTAGGAGGGTGATATGAGGAGGACAGAGCCTGAAATGTGATTTAATATTTCATTAGGGTGTGGAGACACTTAACATGCCAACCCCATGGCTGCTGCAGAGTTGAACAGGCAGTGCTGGCTCCACTGGCCCAACTTGCCATGGAGGGTCAACCTGCCTGAGGTATGGGACAGCGTGAAGTGGTTTAAAGTCTCTGCTGTAGCCTCCTGTTGGTGGTGGGTACAAAGACTCAGGGAACGCAGCTCAATGTATCTTGAAGACCCAGTCTGGTATCTTCTTCCTACACCAATGTTTCTGCATTGAAGTTGTCTAACTCCTAAATTTTGTGGATGACCTATTTAAATTGAGGGCTTTTTAGATCTCTTTTTATGCAGCAGATTTTCCAAACTTTGACTATTCTTTTTGATTATTTTAGAGAAACTATTTTAATTTTCTATAGAAAGTATTTTGATATTAACTAAATCACTGCTGGATATACGTAGTGCTTGTTCTCCCTCCTTACCTTTCTATCCCCGTTTATACGTTCAAGAATTACAAACAAATTTTAGTCACAGCTGGTGATCCACCATGACTCTTATTTACTTTGAAAATTTGTGAATGAAGTATTATTCTATTTCCTTCTGGTTTGTTGATGTGTACACTCTGCAGTACTGGATCAAGACAAACTGTAAGGCACATCTTCACAGAAATGCTGTTTTTTTTACTGATTTCCTATTAACAACATGTTGAGAGCCATCACCCAGTAATTAATCCCTTTAACATATGCACAATTGATTTTAATGAAAATATCATGTAATACTGATTGTGCATTATCAACAAAACTTAAAGCCCAAAATATCTGTGTCGAAACTGTTTGCCAAGGCTTATTTTCGGTGTGTTTGATGGCTAGCGTAAGGCCAGCACCCTTGCCCTGAAGGAAGTGTTTTAAGGGCTGGAAAATGTTTAAAACTGACAGTAACTGCTAATACTGGCTGGTAGAAGATGAGCAGGAACATATTTTGCTGTGTTTCATAGTCAAGGTAAGTGCCAGGCTTTCAATAAGCATTTAAGAGATGCTTAGTGGTCTTCATTTACTTTCATTAATGATTACTCTTAGATTTTAATGAAGACCAGTGACTTAAGTGGTGATAAATGACTTCAGGTGAGGCTTGCTGCAAAGGTCTAAGGAACCTGTTCGGAAAACCCAAGGTAATGAATGACCACTGTTGCACTGCACCAGCTGAGGCTGCTCTTCTGTCCAGTTAAGGTAACCTGTGAGCTAAATGACAATAATTTCAATTAAAAAGACCCCTAGAAAAGCAAGAGTGTCTGTGAGTACGTGCTTTGAAAACTTTGCTTGAAGATACATTTTCTTTCTTTGATCTGTCTGAAATAAATGAAATGCATTAGTGTTATTTAACTTTGCCCTGAACTGTCAAAAGAAAAGGGAAAAAAAGCTGACTGTAGGATTCAAAATCCCACTGCCAAGATTTTCTTATTCCAAGGGTGAAGAACAAATCTCTTCTTTGCTGTGATGGTCATCACATTTTATTTTCAGAAAAATAATACTGTCTCAGAATTTGAAACTTCCTGTACAGGTGGGCAGTGTGAGCATGATTGCCAGAGATCATTCCAAGCAGTTCTTGTATAGGCCAATCATATGGACAGGAGAGAAGAAAGGCAGTTTTAATGTACTTACATATCATGGGGCTAGTGTTACTACAAAAGCTGCTTTTGGTTTGGGAAACCATATATCAATGATTATCATATCATTAGAGCAGCTTTCAATGCCTAAAGGGGCTGCAGGAGAGCTGAGGGGAGAGACCTTTGATAAGGGCATAGAGTGGCAGGACAATGGGGAATGGCTTTAAATTTCCAGAGGGCAGGGTTAGATTGGATATGAGGAAGAAATTGTTTCCTTTGAGGGTGGTGAGGCCCTGGGAGAGGTTGCCCAGAGAAGCTGTGGCTGCCTCATCCCTAGAAGTGTTCTAGGCCAAGCTGCACAGGGCTTGGAGCAACCTGGGATAGTGGAAGGTGTCCCTGCTCATGGCAGAGGGGTTGAAACAAAATGATTGTTAAGGTACCTTGCAACTCAAACGAGTCTGTGATTTTAGGATGATGAGTGTGGTTTTAATACTTAGGCAGATGTTGGGAATGTAATGTAATGGAAGGGTGAGTGTTGATAATTTCTGGGCTATTTTGGGACTTAAAATAGCGAGGAGTAATGTTTTTAACACTACTGGAGTCGTGTTCTTAATCCCTAATTAGCAAAGGGAGAGGCAGAAGGCTGTTAAACTCCTGAAAATATATGGAGAGGCACAAAGTTATTAGTAGAACATGTGATCCATTGTAGAATGGTGTTTGCTCTGCACAGGGTAAAATTCTAAGCTTATATTGAAATAATCTGGAGAAAAGCAAGACAAGCATTTGGAAATGACTGTCCCATAATGTGGCCTACAAAGAAGATAAGTGGAATGGTCAGAATATTCCTTGCCTAGATATATATCTTTGGAAAAGAAACAGAATAATGAAGCTGTGCCTTACCTCAGAAACATTTTTACAAGTCTTATGTTTGGTTTAAAAATGAGGGATTGAATTTGTGAAAATATAAGCAATCATTTTTCCAGTTTGGCAGATGAAAAACAATTTTCAAACTCAAAAAAATGACTCCTGGATGTTTGCATTGATGGGAGTTTCTCTTCAAAATAATTTGAAATGATTGCCTGAGAGCTTGATGTAATTAGGTGTACAGCATATTTCCAGGTATACCATAGATCTTTTGCTTAGAAAAATAAGTTGACACAGGTTTCCTTTTCTCAGGCTTCTGTGCATCCAATAAAGATTTAGATGGCATCTTTATTAAGGAAGTAAGGATTTTAGAATCCTTGTGGATAATCCCTTCCTCTGACTAAGGGGAAAGTGGCAGAATCTTACAAGGAAGATGATATTTTTCTGTGTATGTGTACTTTTCCCTAGAACTGTCTAGTTGACATCCACCAGCTCCAGATGGGCACAAGTGTCTTTGATACAATTCTGTCTGTGCCTTATGAGGAAGTCACAGTAACAAGTCAGTGGGAAATGCTGATCTCTTCCAGTACAGGGGCCAGTGCAGAAGACAAAACTCAGGGGTGTAATGAGGGCACTAGAGCATTGTGATTGTCTTTGACAATACAATGAGCCTTTGCATGCACTGTAAGCACAAAATCGGACCATGCTAGTGAAATTGAGGTAATAGCAGTAAGGAAAAAAAAGGTAGAGTTTTTTTGAGTGCCAAATTATCCCCTCCCGAGCCTGATCAAATGCCTGCCCACTGTAACCAGTGCAGACTTCCACTGACTTCAGTGGGCACTGGAACAGACTCTAATTCAGGATTTTCCTGTTGGTTTGTGCTGTATTTTTTATCAGACAACTGCTAGAGTGACCTTGAGAATGACCTAAAGAAAAAGTCAAATTACACTTCGGACTTTTATTTTGGTTTTAGGTAAGATAAGGAAATCTGAAGGCTTAACTTGCAAATCAGTAATAAGCAGAGGGAGAAGAAACCACACAAAATAGTCTTTTCTCAAAATGGGCAAAGTAAAAACACTTTTAAGAATCAAAGTCACGATAAAATAAGATGTTTCCCCAGGAGACAGGTTTTTCTGGTAAGCAGTGGAGATTGTGTTGGAAAAACTCTAGACTGAACAGTAATCTATATTATAGTAGTAGCTATATATTAGTGGTACATGTAGTAACTAAAACTGCAACAGGGAGATTAAATTTCAGGTCTGCTGAAGGGCCTCCACAATCTGGGCAATCTGTTAAAAGACTCTACATAATGAATGTTGTACTTTGTAGCTGAATGCTTAAAACTCATTTTCGCTCTCTGTTCTCTTTAACTGAGGTTGTCAAATTGGTGCCAAGTGAGACAAGTTTATAATACATATTATGTACCTTGGAAGTTGGTGGAGGCTAGTTCCACTCAATTTAACTGTGTTGCTTTTGAGGACAATTTGTTCTGACCTGGGGTGTGAAGCCTGTATACGAATCAGTTGCTTTACATATGTCACCAAAAGACCTTATGAATGATTTTTTTCTATTAATTCAAGCAACTGAGGAGGGGATGGGAGAACATGGCTTACACAGAACCAGTTAATGAGAGTGTGTGTTCA
Organism: Pitta sordida; assembly: GCA_013390025.1. Classification (NCBI taxonomy): domain Eukaryota; kingdom Metazoa; phylum Chordata; class Aves; order Passeriformes; family Pittidae; genus Pitta; species Pitta sordida. The sequence goes on from WEKX01009579.1 coordinate 175,777, forward strand.
CCTCCTGGTTGATTTTTTTCCCTTCCCCAACTCAGCTGAAGAAATATCTTATGTTTAAATAACTTGGCTTGCACCCAGTAGAAGTGGGATCCATGCTAGTTGTTGTTTTTCACCCTTCCTGTAAGAGTTTGGACAGATCACTTCTTTCTCCTGTGTCTTTTTTTGTCTGCTGCATCAAATAGGGACAACTGTAATCATCTGTGTATTAGTAAGTTATTTTTTGGCAGTGTTGGAGCTACAGGCTCAAGAAAGCGTGAGGCATTAACAAAATATCAGACTGAGATCTGCATGCTAAATAACACATTTGAGAACAAGTTTTCTGTTTAAAAGATGCACTTTGATTTGTTGTTCAGGTGTACCCAGCATTTTTAATTTGAACTGTGCAAATTGCCTGTGTCCATTTTATTGGTCTGCAACACATATGGGCATGCCATGGCATTCTTGGCTCTGACTGGGTAAGCTAACTCCTAAATTTCAAGGAAGGATGTTTTAATTTTCATGGAAGAAGCAGATGATTAAGAGAACTTTAAACAGTTACAGTTCTTTCTGGATGGGTTTTCTATGAGAATTGCTCATAAGTAAACGAGTAAGGATGTATTCATTAAATTTTTTGTACAAAGCAGTTCTATATCATTTTATATAGCAGCTCAGAGGTTGGATACTACTTTGCTTTATCTGAAAGCTTTGAAGCTCTGGGAGGGTATTTAAATACTTAATTCAGGGTACAGAACAGAGTACTGGCAGGTAAAAGGGAGGCAGGCCCATATTCTATTTTTTACTCTGGTCATAGTGGAAGTCTCACCAATGAATAAAAGCTATGTTTACTAAAACAATGTCCTCACATGAGTAATGATTAGATTAAAATGCAAAGCCAAACTCTGGTAACTTTTCTGCTCGAGATCTACCTGTGAAGTGCTAGGTATATCCTGCTATTAGAGAGGAAACATCCAATCCATCCAGAAGCAATAAAACAATAAAGAGTCATTAATTGTGTTTTGTGACCTCTCAGGCACAATTAGGTGCTGTCTGAGAGTCACCTGCAGAGTGTTATAAGGAGTTTTGTTGCTGAGAATACAAATACAAACCACTCGGGCTGGTCATGAATAGTTATGCCAGAGCTGTTGTGCTGCAGTTTTCTGTTACATATCCTCTAAGGTACAGCAAAAAGAAGTCTGCCATTTTAATGAATCTTTCTGGTGAGCAGAGAAAGATGATATAGTTAAGCATAGGTCGTCTATAGCCCTTAGTATCAACTGTAGAATACATGCCATTATATCATACCATTTTATCCCTCATGATCTTTGATCAGTGCTAATGATCAAAGTTTGCATAGCAGCCAAGAGAATCATGAGACAGTAGATATTTATAGCTTATGGCCAATTTTGATTACTCTATAGCAGCTTTCCCAGTGTTCTGTAGTTTGATTGATGTCATTGGCATGCTTCAGCATTCAGAATATATCAAATAAATTTGCTATGCTTTGAACATGAAAGGGGAGTAAAACACTGATAATTTAAGAAACCAGAAAAGTAGGGAAGATAGGAGATACACATTGCTGCGTGTCCTTTGGCAACTAATGCCATACAACGCTCAGCAGTACCATGCATGCAAATTGCCAAGCATCCTCTTAAAGACAGGGCTTTGCTTCCACAGTAAGAGCATTGCTATTCAAAGGGGCTGGTAAATGAAATCTGAACTGCATATGCTGCAATGGAGAGGAGGACAGGAGCAGGAGACAGCTGTTTGGGGTGACTGCTTTACAAGCAGAAGCCTTTCAGTTCCATCAATCAGACAGTGTGAAAGGCCCAAATCCACAGACACCAGCATCCCACCCCCTTTGATCCTGATCCTAATAGCGTGCCAGTCACCGATGGAAATGCATTACAAAGTGAGAATGGTCCATTTTCTTCCTCCTTTTGCTGAGAGTCTGTATTTATCAGATTTAACTAGTTAATGATTCTGCCCTCTCTCTCCTGTGTGCCACGAGGAATCATGCTGCAGAGGTGGCAGTTGTTTATTGTCAGTGGGCAGTTAAAGCATCAGCAATCCCTGGGATCCGAGAGAGCTGTTTGGCAGGGAATAGTGTCCTGTAAAGGGTTAAGCATTGACTCGCTTCAAAATCAATGGCAAAATTACATATATGTTTTCCTCATCGAGACAGTATTTAGTTGAGCCCTGTGAGGCCGTGACATGGGGTGTGGGTATCGATTCTAGTGAAAGAAATGTTTTAGGAAATGTACGTTTTGTGCCTGTCTCTACCGTAGCCTTTGTGTCTCTTGTCAGTACTTTCTACCAGTAACAAGGCCAAGGTTGCCTAGAAAATGAGTTTTTTCCCTACCTGTGACCCTGCAGGCACAGTTGCACCATGTCCTTGGATATATAAACTATATGGTCTTAGGCCTCTTAGATTTTTGTGGTGTAAGGTTCCATCTGTGAAATGGGCTTTACAAAATACTCCATTAACTGTCACGCCTCTAAGTTTCGTTTTTGGATATCAAGTACCTCACCTAGGGGTTCTGATTCCAAGTCCTACAAAAATGGAAATATTTCTGTGTAGAGGAGGGCTCGTGGAACCTGGTCCTTCATCTGTAAAAGTCACTGTCTCATTTTTTGCAGTGTGAAATGTTGTATTATGGGGTTTTCTTACAGATTTGCAAATACGAACATTTGCAGGGTAATAAAGAAATGGGCAGCACACTTGGGTGATCTTTTGCTTTTTTCTTCTTTAAAAGCAATTTTCTTGGCAGTGAGTACAGTAACAACAGTTAAGCTATGTCATTAATTTCCATAGATGGTAGATGGAGGATGTTAAATTCTAGGCACCTGAGTGGATCATCAAACTCTTCTACCACATAATGACTCTAAATAATCATATTCATCATAATTAGTACTGTTAATAATGTTAAAAATAAACACTTGTACCTCAGACCATTAGTAATACTAATCTTGTCATCGTCCATGAAAATTGCTAGACCTGGTTATTTTTCACAGTGGGCACAGATACATGAGGTATATAATTAAAATATTAATTACATATTTGATAGAGCTTTGACTATCATTATTATATTACCAATGGCCTCATTATTATTCTTTCAATATGTTACTTTGTATATATTGTGTTTAATAAAGTGTTAAAAAGTGGCTTTGGGTTTCCAAGATCAATACATGTTAGAAAGAAAAATGTACATGAATCCAGAGGTAGGGAAGAAATGGGATTCAAACTGTGGTTAAATGAATTTCTGTCATTCAACCCCGTACTAAGAGATGACACAAAGCTGACACAAGTTAATCCTAGTCATAAATCCCCAAAATAGAATTTAAGTGATACTTAGGTGATATTTAATGATTATTTTTACCTGAGTAGATTAAATGAAAAGAGCACTAGTTAACTGAATGGGAGATATGAGCTTTAGAAAAGAACAATGTATTCTAAAGTTTTTTACTCTTTTATTTATAAGTTTTTTGTCTGTTACACAGGAGCTCTTCTAATGTACATGGGGGCAAGCATTGCTTTTGAATGCTGAACTGAATTAGTATAAGCAAGGGGGAGGTGTAATTAAAGGGTAAATAATAGTGACACAGCACATCTTATTAAAAGTGATGGCGCATTTAAGATTGTAAAATATTTTGTCAGCGGGTGGTGGTTTTTTGTTTCCATCCTGGTTAATTGTCCATGTATTTCTTGCCTGTTTGTAATAGACTTCTGCAGGTTTCAGTTTGTTGCCATTTGAAAATAGTGTCATTGTTTTTCTGCCGTAAGCTACTGTTAGTCTGCTTCAGATCATGGTATGCTTTCTCCGAAAGTAAATGCTCTAGAAGTAAAACATGGGCCCCACAATGCTATCTGTATCCTTAATCCTGAAGGATTTTGAGTTCTCTAGGATGCTGGTAGTGCTGTCTACTCCTCTTTCCTTGCTTTGCAATATTCAGTGGATTTCGTGATATCTTTCAGGAGCAGAAAATCACTGGAGCTGAGGATAGTCATTGCCTCCCTTTTACTGTGGGAATGAACTTTTAGAAGTGCTTGTACAGAATTTTCAATACTTTTTTTGTTGCATTTAAGCGGTATCAAAAGAGGTAGATTCCATTCAGCTTTTTTTAGTCATTTCTTAAAGAGCATTTAATGTACATTTATTCCAGAACACCTCTGCACTGTCTGAAGTTTAAAGGATAATTAAGTAATGAAGTTACTAAACTTTAGTTAAAAAAATTGATAAAGCCATCAACTCCCAACCACCTGACCAGATTGTATCTGTGAGGGATGGAAGAAGATGTTTCCTAAATACAAAATGGTTGGATGGAATAGAGTTCTCAGCAATTCCTATCAGTGTTGAGAAGCTTTTTCAACTGATGTGGTAGGGAAGAGTGACAGTATCGTTTGCCTGGGAGCAGTTGATGGCTGTACAAACCAGAGATCTTCATTTACTTAATTTGTAATTTAGACTTAAGGGGAAACCAAAGATCCAGCCTGTGTGTGCATGCCTCTCACCCCAAGATTGATTTTGGGCTAAGCGTCTCATAACCTGGTGGCCAAGCAAAATTTCTGGGGATGTGAATCCCCTTGCTGTGCTGCTGAGGCAGCCAAACGTGAAAACCCAGTCAGTGATAGAGTTCAGGCAGTTTTCACCTCCTACCCATTAAAAGTTTAATGTGTGGAGCTTTTTGTTGTCCTCCTTGTGGATTTGCAGGTTTCCTACTCAGCCCAAGGCTCCTTAATGTTCAACTTTACACACATGGAAAGCAATTTCTCTCAGAAGTAGGCAGCAATAATAAAACCTTATCATCTGCTCCACACCAGATATTATGAGTGTGGTTGTAAATAAAACCTTATCACCTGCTTTAAACCTCAGAGCATGGGCAGTGATCGCTCTGAGATTTCTTTTTTGGTTCGACCCACTTTACTAGCTTTATTGAGACAGGCTACAACTACTTCCATGTCAACACATCTGATATTTACAAGGTTTTAGGGAGATGATGCTTTGAATTATAAATTAATCTGGTGAACTCCTTTTAATAGTGTGGGATATCTCTTTTGGTAAACGATTAACCAAGACATAGTCAGTGTGGGACAGTCAGATGAGGACAGTCAATACCAAAGTGCGAGTGCCTGGCTGTCCAGAAAGTAATGAAAGCCCTTCAACAGCTTGGGAAAGCAGTTGATTAAGAAAATTTGCCAAAATTCTATTTTGAATGCTTTCTGTGCTATAGATTACTCTCACACTAAAAATGCCTCATGAATTTTTTCAGCATATTAAGAATTTTAGTAATTTTTACATTTGCCCAAAACTACTCAAGTATGACATCCAGTGGCAGGGTTTCAAATTTTGTCATCAGATGGAATTTTCCTTGTGGAAATGAGATGTTTATTCTCAGTGAATTGAAGATAATCTTTTCCAGATTTCAGAGCTGTCATGACTGAAGGCCTGGACTTTTGAGTAGGCTGCTGAACTTAATAAAACCTCTATGAAAAATTCAACTCTTCATTAGATCCTCCTTGTCACTAAGGCTATTATAGCTGCTTATTTGGGATTAGCACCGAAGACAGAATGTATTTAATATGTTATTAAACGAGTCAGACTTACATTATTTTTGTCCCTATTTGTAGTGAGTGTCAGGGAAAACCCTGAGTTGTTCTATATGTGCATAATTTTGTTTTGCTTAAATAAGTTTGGTAGTAGATTTTTCTTATGATGTCTAAAACATAATTTTGGATTTTAAAATTTAATGTATAGATTATTAGGTAATTCCCGTCTTCCCAGGAAAAAAAAGGAGACTTCATTTTACTGCATCCCTTGATACTCTGAGGTATAGCTGCTTAATATAGGAGTTGGCTCACTTATGGATTCCTCACAAATGGTATTGTTGTAGTATGTAAGAATAGCAACAGCATATATTAAAACATCTTTATAATCAGAATAATAATGAGGAGCCTGTAGATATGAGAATCCCAAAGTTTTCCCAGTGCTTTAATAAGTGAGCTACCATTACAATTCCTGAATTATTCAGGGCTATAATTTGGAGTCACAAGGCTTTAGTATGCTGTAGATGTAGCATTAAGGCTTCCAGGGTCATGGTAGATATTAAAAATTATTATGGAGAGATCTAGATTGCTAATCACACAATGGCAGAAATGTTGTGGAGTGCCCAAGAATTACACATAACAGGACCTGACTGGTGCTAAGTCCCCTCTCTCCCATTCCCCAAAACATAAGATGTACAACAATGCTTCAGCGACAATAAATGGGTGCAAAATGTCCTGAAATGCACGTATGAGGAGTCCTGTATTCAATGGAATAAGAAAAGCAGGGCATATACAGAAAAAAGCGTCATCATGGACTGGAGCGACAGTAACTAACCACTACACTGAGGTTATAATTATAATTTCGTCACAAGAGTAGGGAAGTCAAGGTTTCATAAGGAAAAAAATCTATTTACAAAAAAATATTATGCTTTTCATTTGATAGAAAAAGTAATTATTGCAAAGGGACCTATGGAAGATCTTGAAGACCGTCACCCTCCTTTTAATAAGTGCTTGTGGCAGCTAAGTGGGGATCAGGAGTATTCTTTATCAGGTTTGCATTCAAGTAGTACTAAATATATGCAGGTAGGAATTAAATAGTATCTGAGTTTAATTAAAATTATAAAAAAAGAAGGGGGAGAAGAATGGTTGGTAGACTGCTCGACTGCATTTTAACCAGTAACCTCAGACCCTAATTAGAAATGCTTTTCATATCTCCTCCATGCAAGGGCTTAATCTGACGTGAGTCTGTGAGCGAGGGCTTGAGGGACCAGTGTTAATTCTGCATTCGATCTTGGTTTGTATGGAGGCAGGCAATGCTGATTGACCGAGTTGCAGCACAGATCCCATGACCTTGCTGGGATTTTCATGTGAGGTGTTAATTGAGAGGGTGGGTTAATCTTTGAGCATCATTGTCCCTGAGCTGAGGACAAAGTTTGTGCTCTCTGTTTCCTTACTCAACAGTATATTTGATCTCTACCTCCCTCTCCTTTATGACAGTTTAGCAAGCCTGCAGAAAATTCACTCTTGATAAATTTATTGGTGGGGGATTATCTCTTGCAGGTTTTGTTTGATTTTTATGATCTAGTTTTGGAGCAAGAGTGGTTAACTGGGCTGAAAACCAAATTATCCTTTTCCTCACTGTCTTCCCCAATCCACTCCAGAGACTATCATAGCGGGTGGGGGGAGTGACATCTTGAGATTAATTATAGTAGAGAAAACTACGAGGCATGATTTCAAAGTTGTTTCATCTGAGTGCTAGGAAAATATAAGCTCTTTTTATTGCTCCTGAGTGGAAAGCCTAAAATAATTACAAAAACAAAGAGATATTACAGGGGACAGAGCTTTTATAATAATGTACAGGTTAGAGTTTTTGTACTAGATTTGTGTAATGCAAGAGAAGACAACCCTGTCATTTTGCTTTTTTATAAATAATAAATAGCTTTTTTCTATGTTTTGTTTTACAGACCTGTCACTTTCAGTAGAAGGGGGAAATTTTAACTCTGGGCAGTGCTAATGCGTACTGGTGGACCTTAAATGTGAGTCCCAGTGAGAGCAGGATGGTAGTCAAAAGTGGCAGAAACAAAAGAGCTGTGAAACAACAGTGATAAAACCCCATATTCTGGCCTTGGCATGCAAAGAATTTATCTGGGTTTATTGTTAAGACAACTTGTGCCAAGCCCAACCACGAGCTCTGTGCCCTCTGCAAGCCTTGGCACCCATGGTGTGGATGGGAAGGAGACCATGCTGTGTCCAGCAGAATATGGGTGGAATGCTTTTTGCCCATTGAGGAGAGAATGGTTTTTGGGTCTGGTTGAATGGCTGTGGAATACATCCCATGAAAAAAGGCTGCCATGTTTTTTTCATGCCTGACTTGGTGATTGTATGACCTTTATGAGGATATTCCCACCTATGTGGTGCTATTACCTATGACAGAATAATTCTAGACAAGGTCTATGGCAGGATGAGATGCTCTTGTGCAGTGCCCCAAAAGCTGTGATTCCATGCAGACCTGGCGTCACAACTTCCAAGTTTCCTTAAACAGTCCTGTGTCAAAAATCACAATCTTTAGGTAATTGCCCTTTGTAGATTTTTTTATTTTCTTCTCAAGATATGGTAACACGTTGCTGGAGAGTAACTTAAATCAACAAGAATTTAATAGCTTCCTTGGCTGGGTGAAAAGCTACAGGTCAGCTCTCGGATTTATATCCTTGTATATGTTCCAGTTGTAGCATAGTTTCTTGTGGCAGTAGTCAGCAGTCTTCTAAGGCTGTTACACCAGATTGTATTTTTCTTTTTTAAAGTTTAAGAATATTGATAGAAACTCAGTGGGAGATTAGAAATGCTGGCGTTTGCTTCGGCGTCTATATCTTGCTTTGAAGTGAGGCATTGGAGCCCAGCTTGCCTGAGCTTGAGATTCACTGAGCCAGGGGCTGGGAGAGTTGGTGCTCCAGTCTTCCCTCAAGATGCTCTGACTCCATCATCCCGCCCTTGCCCCTACTATGCTAATGCTATTAAAATCCACCCACGTGTTATCTGTAATTGCTGACCACTATCTTAAGCCACCCTGCAGTCTTTAAGGAAAATTAATTTTGGAGCTGTGAAAAAGACACAAATTTTGTTTCGCAAAGGATTTGGAGAGTTCGAAATCTGGCTTCTGTTCATCCTGGAATGAAATGTGACATTTTCAAATTCTTGGCAGAGGAAAAGTCTCAAAAAAAGCTGCCTTTCAGATTGATCAGAATGGTTCATTCTGGGTTGGACTTGCTTGATTTCATAATTTACCAGAAAAAGCCTGAAATAAAAGTCACTTCAAAATGAAAAATTGAAAAGGTCAAAACAAATCTCACCTCCCCTAAAACTCAAAGCAAATTGGCATGGTCCATAAACCCACTTCAGTTTTATAAGTCCACATTCTCCAATTCAGAAAGAACCTACTGTTGATTTTGGGTAGGGTTTTTTTTGTGTTGTGCCTTTTTTTTCAATAAACACTCCTAGATTATTCCTCAGTTGCTTATGAAGGAGGCACTGAAATGAAGATGGCATTTGGGGATCTGTAGTTTTTCTAAGGTTTTGATGAATTTCAGTAAAATACATATTTATGACCTGATAATTTGGCTTGAGAGGTGAGATTTATTTCTGGTGTTTGTAGCAAGAGCAACTTACATGGGCTACAGAAATGCCGTCTGCTTTTTGTGTTAATCATAAACAATTATTGAGAGGGTGTATTTAATCATTGAGGGTGGTATTTTAAAGGTTTCACAATAGCAATAGCTATTTTTAACACTATGGTTAACTGGTGTCTACATGTAGCTGCACTGCTTTTAATGATTTTGTCTTATTATAAAATACACGTAAACAAGGGTTCCTTCACTAGGTTTGATGAAACTATGGCATTCTTAATGACTTCAGATGTTTCGTTAGGCAAGACTCAAGGTTTGTGCCATCTTTCATTAGGAAAGAGGTTAACTGTGAACCATTCTTTCTTCCTGCCTTCACTGGTGGTTACTGAAAAACCCTTTTTATGCTTTGGGGTAATTAGGTGCCTTTTTGAAGTTGGTAGAGGGAGGAATGACTATGATCAGGAACAGGATATAAGATATTTTCCCTTTCCAAGCCACAAAGTCATTGAGAAAGAAGGCAGCAGCCAGTGTGGCATGGCCCAAGAGAACTGCTTGGTGTTCCTGTCTCTGTGTGAATCCCAGTGTTCTGCTGCATCATTTTGTGTGGAAGAACAATTCTCTGTTGAAATTGGTAAAATTAAGTGATAGGGTGACCTGCAGCTTGAGGGTTTTTCTATGCGCGTTGTGGTTTGGTTTGGCCCTTTCTGCAGTGAATGATAAGAGGGATGTCCATCAACATCTTCCTTATAGACTGACTATAACTCTATTATTAGGCAACTGTAACTATTATTAGGCAACTGTAACTCTATTATTAGGCAGGTAGTGAATGTGCCCCCACCTGTTTTTGGACAAAGTACAAAATGAGTAATGTAGCAGAGGAATTACCAATTTTAGCAGATTGACTATCAGTTTCATCCTTGGAATTTAGGCCTAGTGGTCATACAATGCTTGTTTGTTTTCTGTCGCTGCCTTTAATATGTTTTTTAAAAATTCCACTGATTATTTATGGAAACAGCTTCACCTCATTGCTCTGGATGATCTTACCAGTTAAAAAAATGTCTGGCCTGACATAAGGAAGCGGTCTTCTGGTACATTCCATCTGTGTGATGTACTTTGTCTGTAAGTAATAACAAAAGGCTTCATTAGAGAGCTAATCAGCTCCCTCACCTTTGAGACCTAAAGTAATCATGTATTTCAGATGCACATCTATAAGAATGAGCCTGGTAATGGTATTTAGGAGAAACTGTCTTTAAGAGAAGATGGGCAAAGGTGGCAGGTGGTGTGCCCACCTTCCTCCTCTCTGGGTTTTGCCTCTTAATCCTGAGCCTCTCTTTCAATAAAGTTTTGCTTTGACTTCTTGCAGAAAAAAAGGTTTCGGAAGCTGCGTAAACAGAGCCTGAGCCTGCACGAAGGGGATTAAGGAGGAGAGGCAAGAGTGGAAGGGAAAATGAGGATATGACAGAGGCCATAGTGAGTTCAAACAAAATTTGGCCTGCAGAAGGCAGAAGAAATCCCACTGGTGACAGGTGCCATCTTGTGGGTCATTCTGCCACTCTGCCTCCTGCCACTTTTTATAACGAGAAGAGATAAAGGAGGACTGGGTTCTTAGAGGCTCCGAATTGGAAAAGTAATTCAAAGGGATGTGAGCATGGTTGGCTTCGGGGTTTGCATGATACTGTAAACATCAATACTTTGCTTGTCAGCACTCTATGCTATTTAAGAATGTTAAGTTTCTCTATGAATAGAGACTCTGTGCGTGTCTAGAAACATGTAATCATAAATAGTACAAATGATAATCAAATTATTTTTACTTTATAGTAATGCAAATAAAATATTCATGCATCATGTAGGCCTTGGAAAGGTTACAGCCTGCAAACCGTGCTAATTAAAATATAATATAACCAAGGAGGGTATGTAAGAGTTACTAATGTCCGTATTTTCCCTCTTTCCTTTAAGATCTTATCTTTAATGAATACATAAAAATGCAATGGTTAGCTGGTACTTTAGTTCTGTGGGTTTTTTCCAGGAAATTTATTTTGAAGCAGTGTGCAAAAATAATCACAGCATCCACTAAGACAAAATCAAATATACATACTATGATAAAATATATATGATTTTTTAAGGGAAAAGTTAGTATTTCAGGCATGACCCTGAATTCCATAAAAAAAAATGAGAGCATGATTAATTCTTAAAAGGTTTCACAGTTAAAATAGAAAGAAATGAAATAATATTTAACAAACATGGTATATCTCAATATTATTTTTATACCAAGTATGAGGGTCAAATTTTTCAAGGATAGAAGAATTTGGCTTTAAAAATTGCGAATTTGAAGTAATATCAGTCAAACAAGACAAACTTAGCATTAGCCCTAATTTCCTTTTTCCGTGTTCATATTCCCGTCCATAATATGTTGCTGTTTTGTGGACATTTATGAAAGAAAATTGCATTGAGGTGAATGAACAGTAAGGAAAGGAAGCTTTAAGCTGATCCATACAAAAATTCTGAATATGCTGTGTTGTAGGTATTTAGGTAATATTTATGCCAGAAGTCAAGTAAGGAATATAATGTTTTCTGAGTAGGGAACAGGATCAGTGCCACCCAGGAGCGCCCATCACAGCTATAGGTGAGCTTTGTTGAGGATTTAAGGAGAAAGCAAATCCATGAAAATGTCCAGTAAATTTGACTGATTCATGCATTTGAAAAGAATTCTTATGCCTTTGCAAGCATTCCATCATTATGAGGAATATGAGGATCATGGAATGCATTATTCTGTCCCCATGATTCGCTTATCCTCGGTTGTGAATCAGTGCATGAGACTTGACTGTCAATGGTGGGAGTCAATGGCCGTATTGTGCATGGGCATAATTCCTAGAGATGGAAAGTGAGCCCAGGCTTCATATTATTTAATCACATAAACTTAGGAAGTTGCATAAATGTGGCTGCGCTTGAAGCTGGCAGTGAAACTCTTCCTTGCACATAAAAAAAACCCAAAAAAACAAAACCCAATTTAAATGTTCAGATGCTTAAGGGTAGTGAAAAACTTTGGGCTGTGCCTTTTGGTTAGTTTGTGAAATGAAAAAATTATTTGTAATAAAACTTCTCGACGGTTAATTATGACATTTTAATGGGGCAAGCTTGAATTCTTTCACGGGGTTATGAAAACAAATTAATGTTAAATATGACATTTTCCTTTGGATTTATGACATATCCCCTGGCCCCTCCCTCACCCCACACAACGTGTACAAAAGGAGGTATTAACAGAAAAACAGTGATGTTGTGTGTTCTGTTATGAACAAGCTTTGTGATCTCATCCCAAGGTTTTATCCAAGCTTGAACCATCTGGCTTTGAGCTGGGGAAAAGCATGTCAAGCTCTCCCCCAGAATTTCAGTGTCAGGGAGAAGGGGCAGAGTGCCTGTGCTTAATGCCAGGCCCCCTTTCCTCCCCTCCACAACCCTGCTAGAAAGACAGGAGTCAGGCATTGAAAAGCATACCAGGCATTTTTAAACACAACCCTGACATTTCCTCAGCATTTCCATAGCTAAGGCTTTCCTTTTCCCCATCCCCCTACCCCTCTTTCAATCAAATAAGGCACCCGCTCTCTCATGCCTAGTGCAAAGAAGGGAAGGGAGGAGGGGGGGAGGAAAAGTTGGCAATTTAATTCAAACAAAAGAAGCTTGAAATCTATAAGCACAGCAACTCCGAGGCTTCTGGCAAATAGAATTCTAATTAGTATGCTGCTATTTTTCTTTTAGACAGATGAGGGATGCCCCCTATTGACTCTAGCAGGCAGGCTGGTTAAAAAAAAAAGGAAAAAAAAAAAGGGAAAAAAAAGAGGGGGGCAGGTGGGGGCTAGCCAGCAAACACTGCAGATTGCAAATTATATCGCAAACCCTGCCAAGTCCCAGCTCTTGGCATCAGATTTTTAATGACACCCTGGAAAAGGGAAAAAGAAGCCCTCAGCTAAGGGATAAAAATGAGGGGTTTTACACTGTGATAAGTCTTTGCTTAAAACCCAAATGGCCAAGCACACATTAGGGTTTTAAAATATTCATAGATAGAAGTGAAAATGAGGATATGAGGATGTACATTTGTTGCTTGGTCAATTGACAACTCATTCTGCATATTAATAAAAGGGATGATCTAATTTTAAAGGGACAGTCTGTCTTTTTCAACCATGACTTTTTGAGTATTATAAAGCTGAGGGCAAAACATCACAGAGGAGGCCAGTGATGACACAGAATGTTGTTTTCTTTTGATGTAGACCTGGTACTAACTACTACTTTGCTCAGGAATTCTGGGGTCTCTAAAAATACGATACCCTTCTTGTATAGTCTCTCTGATGTATGGCTCCTGAACACTTTGATTTTTTTCTTTTTTTTTTTTTTTTTGCAGTGCATGAGGCCCTTCACAGTTGTAGGATTTTATCCACAAACAGTCAGACCATCACAGAGATGGAAGCCATTTCTTTTAATAATTAGGCCACCTTCTGTTCCAGAGAACTGCTTTTGGCATGCCTACCTCGAAATAATGTGTTTTTTAATATCACAGTATATCTCCTCCCCTCCAATAATATACATTAAGCGCTCACAACACTGAGTTCATGTTAATATTACATACATTACCTTAGTTCAACTAACAAATCTCTTGGCCAACGCTTTAAAAAATAAATCTGGGCCCATGCATCTCAAGTACTTCTGTCCAAGATTCACTTGGGGGTTAGTTTTAAAAAAAGTCCACTTTGCTTTCATTACACCTGCAAATCCTAGTCACAATTAATGACATGAATGTATGTGTCTACCCTGAGTCATGTTTAGGCAGTTAAATACCAAAGAAACTCTGTCTACTCATAATTAAAAATGCAAAACTGAACTAAAAATTATTTGCATTTACAAAACTGTAGGCACTACAAAGGGAGACTGTTAATACCAGTCTCAAAAGTCACAGCTAATATTAATTATCTTTAAGTATACACCCGTATATAAATGAAACATTAACTCAGATCATGTAGCTTGCAGTATTTCTAACACATGGCTTCAGACATTCCGTAGATTTTTATGGCATTCGTTAGGATGTGGAAAAATGAGGCTTTATGTGATTATTTGCTTTACCTGTCAGTCCCCTCCTGGTGCAGTTGCCTTTCTCAACTGAATTTGACAGAAGGGCAGAAATGTCGGTGATAATTAAGTTCTTGTAAGTTTGGTTAAAATCGTAGAAGAGAGAAAGCCAAATAAGTGCCCCCTCCGAGGGGAAGGTGGGCAGGACTCAACCCTTCCATGCTGGCTTTGGGAACAGCTGGCAGGTTGCAGCATCTCCTCGTGCTTCCTGAACAGAGCGTATGGCGATGATAGGGAAGAGCAAGGGCTAAAGGACAGATATCTATAGGAAACCAGGTCAGCAGAAGAATTGAGATGTGTGTTTTTTAGGAAGAGCAGCTAGCTTGCATCTTCTGACATCTAGCCTTTTTTTTCAGAGCAGCAATTGTGTTGGCATTGTGAGGAAAAATTGATGTTGCTATTAGGAGAGTCTGCTAATCACTGTTAAAAAAAAAAAAGTATTATCCCTATAACAAGATTAGAGTATTGCTAAATGTGTCCTTGAAGTTTATACTTAAAGACCTAAAGGTTGAACATTTCCAAAGTGGTTTGTTTTATTGTCAAATTAGCAAATTCATGTGATTTGAAAAGTCACTCCCACTGTTGTGGGAATGACACAGAGAAATCTGTGTTAGGTTAACACTGCCTGTGTTCTCCCATTGAACAGGTTTTAAAGAACAGGAATTGAAAAGCATGGAATCGAAGGGGAAGGGTGCCTCAGGATGGACCATAAGGGAATTTTTCAGAATATTGGTGAATTAGTCTTGGTGCAGAAGTGACACTATTTGCATTTATTCCTGGAAGGAAGAAAAGAGTCCATAAAGCTCTCATGGATTTATCAAAAACTTCTCAGGGTGACCTCCTGACAGGAGCTCACCACAACACCCCTCTGGTAGTTGTGGCTGTAAGTCAGTGGGAGCCATTGTTGTTGTTATGAGAGCATATGCTATAACCTACATGGAGTGACATATAATCTAAAAAAATTAGAGCTCGAGTAAAAATAAGGTGAGGTCTAGCTGTTTTAATTGCAATGCCATTGACTTCTAGGGGAACAGGACCAAGTCCTTCATGTAATTCTTAGCTGCATTTTATTTTGTTTGCATGGAAACTTTTCATACTCACTCAAACTATCACCTATATGGATGTTATATTGTTGATATACACAGAAACAACTATTAACAAACAAATCAAACAAAAAGGCCCTCCAAACTTTAGCTTTTGGTTTAATTGTATCTGATGATATCGGTTGTTAAGCAAATTAGGTATGTTTAAAGAAAGGGGGGTAGAGTGGGATGAAGAAATGTTTTCTTGCATTTTTCTGGCAGTTGTGCCAATATTAACTGTACATATCTATGTAGTCATATCTATGTAGTCAAGGCATTAAGCTCAAATGTAGGCTTGAACTGGATGTTAAAAAATAGGCATCCACTTAGTAGGTAAATTAGATTACAAAAAATGGTCTATACCAAAGGAAGAATTGAAATGACTGTGAAACCTGTTCTGTCATTAATGAACCAGCCCTATGGGCAGAAGAAAAGGTGGTTTGAAGGTATCATCAGAGTTCCAGCTAAGACTACCAAATATGGCTCTCAGGTGGTTCAGAACTGTTGCACAAAGAGTCAATGGCCTATCAGTTAATAAAATGTGCAATTATCTCTCTCAGTAAATGTTTTTGGTGGAAAATAATTTTCCCTTCCTTTTCTCATGGATGAGTTATATTCAGTTTGCAGGTGTAGGAATCTGACAAGTAATTTTAGCCCCCAGTGGCTTAAAGGAGTTCAAATGACCACTAAAGTCATATTAACTTGTCAAATTGACCAGTATTTTCTGCCACTGAAACAGTAGAATGGATGGCTGGAGACAATAAAATTGTTTCAATTATACTGCATTAAGCATCTTCACGAAGAAGTGAAAAGGCAGAAAGCAAATAGTAGAGGATCTAGGAGACGAGCTCAACAATGACAAGAATTTCACTGGGACTCTTGAGTGAATAACCTGTTAAAGAGGTATATTAGAAGAAATATCTACTGAGGGTGCATGCAGCTAATTTGTACTTCAAGTTGAAGAATCATGATTTGTTTGGGCTGGAAAAGACGTCTAAGATCAGAGTCCCACCATTTACCCAGCACCAGCAAGCCTGCCACTAAGCCATGTCTTAAAGTGCCATGTTTACATGTTTGTTAAATACCTTCACTTCTGTGGGCAGCTGGTTCCAGTGATGGATAATTCTTGGTGAAGAATTTTTTCCTAACTTCCAATTTAAACCTCATCTGGCAGAGCTTCAGGTTATTTCCCCTTGTTCTGTCACTTGTTACACGTGAAAAGAGACTGACTCCCACCTGGCTACCACCTCCTTTCAGATATTTGTAGAGTGAGAAGGTGCCTCCTTTTCACCAGGCTGAGCCCCTCAAGCTTCCTCAGCTGCTCCTCAAAAGTACAGAAGCACAAACTTCCTCTAAAATATTAAAGGCAGCTTAGAAAAAAAAAAAGGCCAATATTCTGAAAAATGCCCCTAGCCTTTAATACGTGACAAAACTAAAGCTTATGTTGTATGGGAGTTGCTGGGCTCAGCATTTCCTACTTGGGAGAGCTGTTTTGCTCCTAAGGTGTACAGATGAAAACTTCACTGGCAAGCAAATTTGAGACTCAGCTATAACTCAACTGCATGTAGTAAACTTCTGGTGCTCTCTAAGTGCTTTGGCAAAAGAGCTTTTTTGATTTTGTTATCTAATGCAGAAGTTGTTAGGCACTGTGCTTTCCTGTGTGTTCGTATGATGATGTAGATAAGGCCAACGTCTTGGTTAGCTTAGTAGAACTGCATTAAATTCACACTGGAAAACACCAGTACTAAAAATTAGTTGTCCAACTGTAAAGATGTTTCAGGATATGATGTAATTAAGAGCACAAAGGATTTTAAATAAATACTCAAATCAGCTGTGGTGCTTTCTTGAAATTCTAGAGAGCTGATGCTGAGGGTTTGGGCTGGTTTCAGGAAGTGGGGAGATTTCAGTAGATGGTGGAACAGAGAGCTTGAGTAGTTTTGGGGATTTTAAATGAAATCTAGACTAAAGATTTAAGATAATGAATAGGTATGCAATCTTCCTTCACTTCCATATGCCTATACAAATAGTTCCATGGAATTCATTCTTTCTTCAAGGTGATGAATGTAATCCAGAACATAAGTAGAAAATATATGGGATCGCATTCTGTAATCCTCCTCACAGTAAGCATTTCTGTAAGTTTGAACCTTATGGGCATAATCTGAGCAGAAACAGGGTAAGAGGGGAGGAATTGCTGATCACATGGGTTGATGAATTCACTCCTTATTTTGCACTGTGACAGATGACATTATATAAAGAAATACACACAGGAGTTCTGCTTCTTGCAAACTGAAGCCAAGCTCCAAAGAAAAGTAATATGGAAATCAACTGGTGCCCAGAAAAGTGTTGCTTGAATAGAACCCCCAAATTGGTGTTAGCTCTTGGGTATTTGTCAGCCTGAAACTAGAAGTATCTTTTTTGTGTTTGGGTGTATATGGCTTCTCTTTATTCACTGGAAGACATTAAAAGAACATCATGGAAAAATTGTCAATTGGCAGAAGTGAACATAAAATATGTATTTTCAGCGGACAAAAATGTTGCAAGCATCTACAAACAACTGGCAGAGAGTTTGATGTAGTAAGAAAATGGCCACCCATGACCTTACTCGGATTCAGTTCGACTATTCACTTACTTAAAACCACATTTCTTTTTATATGCCAGGTTATATATTTTACTCAGTGAAATGTTTGGTTTATTGAAAAAATACAAAAGTATAGTCAGTCTCTCTATCCAAGTTTTCTTAGAGCACCCACTCCAGTTCAGTGTGCTCCTCTGCAATGAATAAATCCAGCAGTAAATTATGTATGATTCAAACACACACACACGGATTTATATTTATGCTTACAATGTCAGTATAATTTTACAGTCAAGACACAGTACATATACTCTGCTGTAAGTACTAGCTTGATATAGTAAACTCAAAAGAGCACATTGGGGGTTAGCAGTTAGAGCTGAAAGTGAAAATCAAGAAACAGCAGTAGGACTGCTTTTGTCTTCAGCGTGCTCTTCAAGATGTGAGATGCTCCAGTGGGTGGGAGACCTATGCGCCACCCCCCCAATTCTGGGGATAACCCCAGCAGATATGCTTTACAATTACCTTTTCTTAAAATGCCAATTAACCCTTTCAGGGTTTTGTGGCATACTGTGAGCAAGCAGGAGAGGGGCACTCATTTATCCCTTATATTGAACATCAAAACCAATTATAAGGGGATTGGGGTAAGAGGAAGAGGTCTTATGCTACTGGAGATGTATCTGGAGTGCTTCCTGGCCTTATTCTTGTGAATTTTAACATTTAGGAGGGTTTGCAGTTCCACTTTAAAAAACCGCAAAGGTAAAAAATAAAGGTAACTAAGTAAAAACCTAAGCGTAAAGATACCACTTTATTAAATGAACTAGAAAAAAGGCTTTAATTCTCTCTGGAAATATTGTTTGTACTTGTTAAATCTTACCAGCTCACAAGGCAATGATAATTTTAATTTTATCAAAATGTTCTAATGTTTATGCTCGCAAAAAGTAGCCACTGGTGCAAATTAAGACTTAACTCTATCAAAGTAATTAATACCAGGCCACTGGGAGACTGAAATTTCATAATAAAAATAAACCAAAAATATTAAGGTTCTTAGGGGAAATAGAATAGTACTAGGATGAACTAAAATGAAATATTGCTAGAATAAATGTAAAATGGCATTAATTAACCTGAAGATTAACTTAGTCCATTTAAATATGCTTTGTTACTTGGACTCTGATCCTTCAAATCTCACGTGAAGATTGACTTTTCCATGGGGTCTCATTTTGGTAAGTGTTACTCAACATGAGTAAAGGTGAGAGAAACTGTTGTTAACGTTAATAGCTGGTCACCTTTGGCAGTATACACAGTGGGGTTTTTTTGAAGATCTATTTGATTTGGAAGTTGTTGGACAACCTTGTGAATTCAGGTTATTTATCTTGTCATTTAAATGACAAAGGTGGGAAGGAAAAGGTACTAAATTTATGAAGTAGGCAATACTTTTAAATTTTCTTGTAGCTCCCATGAAACTGTATCCATAACCTTTCCATATCCTGTACCTTCAAGGGTCAGAGGAAAGAGGCAAACTGATGTCTCTGAGGACAAAAACTGCATCTTCTTATTCAGGTTAAAGCACTTCCCAGAAACTCTGTGACTGCCAATAATTGAACTCAGGCTGACTGTTGTACTAAGGAAGAGATGATTCTTATGGGACTGTGGTTGGTTGCAAGTTTTTAAGTAAAAGCTGGACTGTGACAACTTCTGTTGAGCTGGAACAGAAGGAATATGGGAAGATGTAGACTTGGGTCTCTACATTGGCATCCTCACCTCCTCAGGATGATTCCCAGTGTTCCCATTAAGATGAGGCGAGTCTCACCCTTATCAGAGAATGCAGCTGTACTTCAGTCTATGGTTTCTCCACGCATTCAGCTTGGAGCAGAGGGAGTTTGTCTGAAGAAGATGGAGTGACACAAGGTATGAATTGGACTTGGACCAGTGGAAGGATGGTGGCAATTAAGTGGAGTTTTGAGTAAAATAAATCAATTCAGCTCAAGCTCATCCAGAATATTTGCTTGTCTTTGTAGAGGTACTTTCTTTGTTTTCTTTGTGTTGGATCAAGCCAAGCAATGTGTTTTCCTTCTCTTAGAAGACTCAGGGATAAGCACTACCAAACAAATAACATGAAAGTTCTACACTAAACACTTCATTCAATGTTAGGTTTTCAAGGTAGATTCTTACATTTAGTGCAAACTGTCGCTGATGCACTGAAAGGAGAATTTCCATTATAAAGTTTATGCAATCATCAGTGATCAGATACTTGACAGTGAATGAGAGTTAACATCTGGTTTGTGAGACTTTGAACTTACAGAAAAGATAAAATACAACAAAACAGCCATGGTAACACCAAAGACTGCGTTTGTGACACCATTTTAAAAAGTACTAAAGTGGAGATCTGCAAGCGTTTAGCCACTTAAAAAATATTGTATGTATCTCCTTTATATTCATATACATATATATTTATATACCTAATTGGGTATGTTTATCTGAACATAAATATGTAAATCTTGAACTGCAAGTCAGATTGTTTACTGTACACACTAGACATGTACGTATCTTTAAAATGTATCCTATATAACTAAGACAAAAGTAAGCACCTTTGCTTTATCCAAGGCCCTGCCCTTACCTGTTGTGCAAGAGAGTGAAGGAAAATGGTATGAGTTTTATATAGAAAAGAGAAAGTACTACCTATTACTGTCCTGGCAAAAGGAAGGAAGCAGCTTCTATCACTGATTTAACTGCTCTGTAGATGCTCTGAGGTAATGCAGCATCAGAACTCTGGGTGATCATACATGCTGCCTGTGGTGCAACAGTGAGGTATGGCAAGGTAAATGAAGTATAGTTTTAGCAGCCCCTGACAGTGTAGGTAGAGAAATAGGGGTCTATTATATTGATTTCCCATGGAGATGAGTGCCAATCAAGGAGAAAAAAGAACCTATGAAGGTCGTCACCAAGGAAAATTACATACTATACTTTTCCTGGCTTCCAATGTTCGATCACAATGCTCAAGAAAATAGTAGAAATACGTGTACTGTGCACATACACCTATATATATTGGTTTGCTGTGCAGTACATAATAATACCTGGGTTTTTCAACACCTGGGGTTATAATGGATTCTCTCTGGACAGGCAGAGCAGAGGAAGATGAGATGTTTGGGTCATGTCTTGCAGAGAGAGGGGTGAGATGCTGAAGATGGTGATTCTGCAAGATTAAATAACACAGAAATAACTATAGGGTGAGAGGGTTGCTGTAGCACCATCGAAACATCACTGCTGGGCACACTTGCAGGTTAAGCAGACAATGAAGAGAGTTAGGGAACATTTAACCATCATTCCATTAGCTGTGATACATCATCTAATTGATACCTTTACATCATTGCTTAGCTCATGCTTCAAATTCAAAGTTTTTGGCTAGTTTACAATTTCCCTTTTTATTTTCTAGTTCCCTGATGTATTAAAGATACTACATTTGTATTTTTCGCACAATGCTTTTGTGCATGGTAGTCAGATTTTCGTTATTTATTCCCAAGTTGTGTGTCTTTTTAGTCTGATTGCGTTTGTCTTAATTGTGCTGTCTTAAATTATTGTGCGCCATGCAGAGAAGTCTGTATTTACAAAAGGAGTAAGATCATCCTTCATTCCAAAAATATATAAAAAGCAGTAGGCTATAACACTGACCATGTCATAAATTGTATGCCTCTTCAGGCTATTTCTCTTCTAATGATTCCGGACTTCTTTATTCATACATATTTTAGAAACATAAAATGGGTGTTAATAAAGCCACTTTAAAGAGAATACATCAGCATATTATATAAATTATTTTGTCACTTCTCTGCATCATCTTCCCTTTGTCCTTAGTCATAGGTAGCGGCTGATCTGGAAGGCAAAGTTGAGGAGAACAGAGCAGAAGGGAAAGGTACAGTTTTCCTTCTTGTCTAGAAACAGCTTTGTGCAGTGTTAATGGAAGACAGTTTCTTCTAGGGAAGAAATGCTAATGTGAAATTTTTTCTTTCTCAGCACAGTCACACATTAGAGATATTTGTAGCAGTGGAGATGCAGACTGCAATGGGTGGATAGATATTTACCCAAGAAAATTTGAGCCATGCCCTTTCATTTCAAGAGAGCCGCTACCTAATCTCAGTGTAGCATCAAGACAAAGGACACATCATTCCGTTTGCGCCTGCCCTGNATCAAAGATTACTTAGTAGCATTTTTCTGTTGTGATAATCAAAACACCAGTGCGAGCCTGATCCTCTTGTCTCTGGGAACAGGAACAAATTTCTTCCTATAAACTGAAGTAGGTCTTTCTGCCTGGAATAGGATAATACCTGAAGGCATTCTCAATTTAAAGTTCAAAAGCAGATTTGTGTCTACTAATATTCTAAATAAGCAGCTCTTGTTTATTTCAATGGAAAAGTGGTGAAAACTTGGCAAACCTGTGCCTGTCATACAGGCAAGGGAAACCAGGGAAGCATCTTAACCTGTTCATATAAGGCAAGTAAAACTCATTCACTTCCTACTTGTTCCATTACTAAAGGTTGATTTGATGTCTGCAGGGCCATTAGCAAATTGTTTTAACTAAAACTTTATTTCATTTTTCAGGTATTAGTTATTGGTATTCACAACTTGTATGAATGATCTTTCTTTCCCTTGTTCCTTGT
>WEKX01009579.1:198456-231155 GCA_013390025.1 Pitta sordida
ATACAAATTTCACTCCGATCTGGGTTGGATTACTTCCCCATGCCCCTGCCTTTATTGGGCGATTTGGAGTTTCATTAGAATTCAGAATTCCTGCAGAAAGAAAAACCACAGTGGCACGGACTTCTCTTTCAAGGGGATTGCAGGCTGACCCATCAAAATGAAAAGGCTCAATGTTTTGCTGACAGGTCCCTGAGCAGGCCTGAGTGACAGCTTCATTTCAGCACTTCTNCTTAACCTGTTCATATAAGGCAAGTAAAACTCATTCACTTCCTACTTGTTCCATTACTAAAGGTTGATTTGATGTCTGCAGGGCCATTAGCAAATTGTTTTAACTAAAACTTTATTTCATTTTTCAGGTATTAGTTATTGGTATTCACAACTTGTATGAATGATCTTTCTTTCCCTTGTTCCTTGTGCTTATTAACCTGTACCTTAGCGTGAGTACAAAATCCAACTGGTGGAATTTGCTTTTAGGAGCCATCACAAACAGAGGGACAGTATTAGAAAATTAAGTGTGAAAATACAGATCTTCAAATTAACATTGATTCTTACACCTTGTTCCTATACATTATGATGTCACCCCTGTCACAAAAGAGGATATTAGTCCATAGCACACATCTGTTCTTCAGAATAAAATCAAATTTTGTGTACATATTACATTAACTTGGGGGCAATTTTTTCTCTAATTTGTATTGGTGTAAACCTGTACTAATTTCAACAGAGGTACAGGCTTTGCCATCTAGGTAGGAAAAGAGTTTTAAGCTCTCTGAAAGAAGTATATTAAGCTTTAATTCTTATTTGAATGTAACTAACAGGGCTGTGTTATTGGTGTTGTACTGTAAGTGTTTCTATTGAATGAAACAGCCAATAATGAAAAAAAATCCATTTAAATGATCAGTGTATGTTAGGACCATCTCAAGGAAGCTTTATCTTGTGAACCTAGGCTAATTGTTCATGGTTTGCTTTTCTTTAAAGAGGTGTATTTGGAAAATGGAGAGCAAAGACACTAAAACTGCAAAGCCTCCCAAAGCTTCATTTTTTGTCTTGTCCTGTTTCTACATTTTAAGAAATATTACTATTTTTAGGTTGTGTGTTTTATTGAGCATGGAGCAAAAAGCTCTCTTTTCTCAAAACAAGCCTTCTTGTGTAAAAGTTAAGCATCTTTTATGGAGAAGGAAATACTTCTCTTTGATCCAAAGAGAAGTTCTATTCCTTCATTATATTCCTTATATATTTATATACTTAATTCCTGCATTTTATTCGTTATATACTGTCATAATGTACTTTTATAATAAAGTTTTTGTATCTTGTGAAGCTCAGGGACCAGTTCTAGTTCTGAAGTCAAAAGACCTAGCAGTCTCTAAATTTATCCTGGTGACGAATTTGTGTTCAGACATTTAAAAGAATCTACTCAGCAATAGCAGTATGATTTTGAAATTAAATATGCAACGAAAAATGGTTCAACCTAGAGGCACTAATTTTTTGTCTTGAAATCAGTGTATGAGTTCAGCTGACTTTGTAATAGTGGCAGGAAATGGGTATGAGAAAGGACACATTAAGAACACCTAAAATACAAAATTAAATATTACAAGTTTTGAGAACCTTGAAACTCCAAGTACTTCTCAAGCATTGGGAATAGAAACAGGATACTAAGAACAGTAAAGCAGATGCTTAGAGAAACCCAGAGTTAGAAGAGAAATATCCTATCCTGGAATTTAGGACAAAATACCAAGTCCTGATAGAGTGGAGTGTGTAAACTTGATGGAGAAATGTAATATTTGGATTTTGTAAAGTCAAAATGAAAAAAATATTGCTTAATTGCACTAGAAAAAAATACCTCTGCTGGTTGAATTGACCTTCATGTCTTTTGCACGACTTCGGGAAAAAGTACCAATATGTATGAGCAGCCACATGGACTAGTCAGTGTGCTGGGATTTGTCAGGATTCAGCCTGTGAGTCAGAGTGGAGAGTTGTACCTGCTGCCAGTCCAGGCACTGCCAAATGTTGCTGGTTTGTTCAAGCTTTGTACTGAGAACTTGTGCTCCGTTGACTTTTTCCCTGTTGCTTGTCTTGATAAAAGCTGGGAAGTGGTGCTGTAAGTTGTGTGCTGTGTTTTGTGAGTACCTGTCTGAGCTAATGAGGAAGGGAGGGCAGGACATGACTTGGCAGTGCATGTCCCATGTCTGAACATCCCCCTGTTTTCTTTTGCACTTGCCCTTCTCTTCCACGCACTCATTGAAACTGTTTTGGGTAAATCTGATGTACTAAAGTGGAATTTTAAACAATAAGGTGGGCAAAGTTGAAGGAGATACCTGCAAGCTCTACTCCTGACTTATCCTCTTTATCAATACCAGGTCACAGAGGTGGCTGCAGTGAGACAACAGGTCAGTCCCATGTTCGAGCCAGGCTAGATCTGTTCTGCTTTACTCCTTGATGTTTTCTCCCCAGTTCCAACAGGGGTGCCCTTCTGAGGAAGGTAAGTCAGAGAGGCTTAAAAATGTGTGTGCTGTAATGCCATTGTAATGTATTAGCTGGTTTATTTTTAGATCCAGTGAGCTGTACTGTGCTCTTACCAGTGAGACTGTAGATGCAAAATCTGTCAAGGGAAAGGGTCATCTTTGGGATTTTTGAGGATTGGAGATACTTAATCAGCTCAGGTGTTACAAATACTGCATAAAGATCTTCCAGAAGAGGGTAGACAGGAGGAGAGACTGTAAAGAGGTTGCTTAGAGGAAGATACTTCTGTAATTATGAAAGTTAAAACCAGAAACAT
The DNA here is from genome assembly GCA_013390025.1 of Pitta sordida. Taxonomy (NCBI): domain Eukaryota; kingdom Metazoa; phylum Chordata; class Aves; order Passeriformes; family Pittidae; genus Pitta; species Pitta sordida. Next base: position 201,230 of record WEKX01009579.1, read on the forward strand.
ATTGTTAAAAAACTTGCATGAAAACATTTACCTGGATGTTGATTCTTCATATGAATAAGCTGTGAAGGCATTTAGGCCCCAGCATCGGCTTGATGTATAAGCTGGAGTGCTTTACTTTGAACATGGACTTACTTACTTTGTCAAATGCAGCTCTTTTCCACAAATGAAAATATTAAAAATGTTTTCATTGTTTTTGTGCTACTGTCCTCATCTGGCATCCTGACCAATCTCATGGTTTTCTTGCAGCACTTTCCAGCAAGGAACTATCACCTCACATGGGCATATTTGAGTGTGACATAATCCAAGATCAAAAAATCTCCATCCGCTTTTACCACATCATCAATTTTGCTGCCACTCCATTGTTCATAAAGCACCAAAATGTAACTCTTGCTTTCAAACTCTTTCCCTGAGTCAAACGTGATAGTGAATGGGAAGGGTTTTCATGGAGGTGGCAAAAACTTTTTTATTCCCCTCCTTCTTTTTTTTTTTTTCCTCCAGGTTCACACCAGATAGGCATTTTTTACAGCCTGAAAGGGGATGTTTTCTTTTGTTAATAGCTTACAATCAGATGAAAGGACTCATCACTCTATTTTAGTGCTCCACCACATGGCGTGTATCTTTTATAAATTACAGGCTGGCGTTGTGTGCACTGGGGGAGAGAAAGGTTGGTTTTCTTGCTGTGAGCCATCCTGCCTAATTGTCGTATGCAAATAAAAGCAATTATAAGGCTTTTAGGGTGAAGGGATGACAGCTGAGTTTGGCAGTTGAGGAGGCCTCACCCACCTTGTTGTCATAGCAACAGGGAGGAAAAGGACAAAATGGTGTGTATACAGTGGAAACATTTATTTTGGTTAAAGAATTAAAAATACATATACCGCTGTTAGCGTGCAACATCAATATGTGTAATGAATGGGTTTGTTTAAAACATTAGAGAAATTAAACTGTATTTATTCCTTGGCCCTTTAAATGATCCTTGTCATCTAACTACCATTTACAAACCATCACTTGTGATTTTATCTGCTACTTTTAAAGTTATGAACAGATCATAACAATCCAGTCAATAATTAGGAGATTACAAGTTTCTGTGTTTTAGTGCATCTATTTCAATATTAGTAGACCAAGAGCTGCATGAAGGAGAGGGACACTCAGTGATGTGTCTGTGAAGGGGAAACAGTGAAAAATAATAACCTATTAGCAGTCCATAAAGTTCAATATAAAATATGTTTGTGCTAAAGTGTTAAACAAGTAGAACAAATAGCGTGCTAGTAGCATACAAAATTAAAACGAGTCACAAATGGATATTTTCTATGGCAATTTATTTCACAATTACTCTTGTGGAAGCTTTCATGAATTAAATATGAGTTCTATCTTGAAATTAGGTGTTATAAGGCTAAATTACAAGAGGCAGCCAGTAATTGAGGTGGCTGAAACACGGGGTCTAGTGAACTAATCTCTTGCTGCGCCACGTGGCTGTCCCCTCGCCAATGGGAAACCTCCCCATCACAAAAACAGAGGCAGCTGAGAAAAATTGATTTCTCATCTGAGCCATATTTGATAGCTTTTGAAATCGAAAATTGAAATTAACTAACCTAAGCCCCATTGTAACAAAAGAGCAAATTAAATATGCAACATGGCTTCCTATTGGCAGCAAGAGGGCCTGCCAAGGTAAATTTGTAAATAGAGTTTAAGATGCAATCCTCCCCCCTCCTCTTTTTCTTTTCTCTCAGTGCAAAAAATATAAGTCTGCAATGGCTTAATAAATTATTTATTAAAAAAAAAAATTCATCAGCTGCAAATGGCCACTGTGGTTAAGGTCTTCCATGGAGAAAATCATTGCATTAGAAGAGCTCATTGAATGAAGGAGAATTAAAATTACCCACAGCCATCCTTGAGCTTGGAATAAATTGTACAAGAGACTATGTTTTCTTCTAAAGAAAAATTTTATGAATGGAAGTTTATAAAAACAACAGCAACCCCCCCCTACCCCAGAATAAGACTGGTCATTTAGACTGTACAGATAGTTAGGGCTCAGATACACGTTTTTGTTCTTTCTTTTCATTAACGCCAAACAATAATGGCATAATGGATTTTTGAGCTTGGTGGAGTATCCACATGCTTCCCTTTTGTCTTGCTTTTACATATCCTAACACATTACAAAGGATTCTGACAGGGAATGCTAATGATTCGAAAGGTGCTTCTGCAGAGCTGTGGATTTACAGTGGGATTCCCTGAAATGAAGGCAGCCAACAAAATCAGTGATGCCATGCTCTAAATACTGTTTTCTGTTCTTTTAAAAAGAGGAGGGGGGATAGAAACAAACACAGCCAAGATATCAGCCCTTGGTATTCCTCCTACAGGGTTTCTGCTTTTCTCTGCCCAGATTTGCATGGGAAAACAAATTATTTCATTCCAATACTTGAGTAGAAGCATGTACAAAGATATAGAGACAGATTCCTGTCTGCATAAATCAGGATAGTTTCTTTAACTTGAGAGGATTTATGCTACTCTACATCATCTGAAGATCTATCTCATGAAATTGTTCCACTTCCCTGCCAAGGCTGTTCAGATCTGAACTGTATAAAATCTAGTGACAACTGTAATGGAGGATATTACACTTAGCCTGTCTGTCATCCCAGGGATCTTGTAAAATCATTTTCTGTTCTAATTTATTACTTTTAGTGTCAATCAGCTGCCGACAAGCTGAGTAACATCATTAGGCATTGAGTTCATCTACTCAGCACTTTTTAAATGCAGTTTAAGTAGTTGTCTCATTATGTGTAGTAGGATGGAAAGTCAAGGTTCAAGGAGTTTTCCTTTTTGGCAGAGATATTGTTGAAACCTCTACTATTATCTTTGAAAGAAAAAAAAAACCCACAAGAAAATAGGTCCTTTTTATTTTTAAGTATTTGAAAGAATGAAAAGAAGGCACAGAAATGCAGTAAAACTCAGTGCAGAAACTTTGGTTCTGATTTCCCACTGGTTTACTTTGTATTTACCTCAGATGCATGAGTTGAAAGGTGTGAGGATGGAGAGAGGCAGCGATGAATCGGGGATTTTGTATAATGTGGAGCTGATGGCTTCCAGCAATGAACTAATAAGTGGCTGAGGTTCGTGTCCTAACTGAGAGCCTGCTATTGCTGTGCCGAGAATATAATGGATGGGAATAAACTGTGCACCAATCCTGTAATAGAAAACATTGATTTCACCAGCCCCTGAATCCAGCATTTTTTTATTTAACACTATTACACATCAGAAGTATCTCCACAGCACCGAATGTGGCAAGTTAGGAGTGAAACTAGTGAAAGTTAGTTTGGAATAGCTTTCAAGGTTGTTTTTAAAATCAAATATGAATATCAAAAATGTCAGAGTGCACAGCAAAAGCCCTCCAACTTCATCCTCTACTAGAAACCTGAGGGTTTGACTCTGGGCTGGATCCCGAAGAAGAGCCTCATGGCTATCCCTCAGAATCCCCCTCATCCCTTGTCCACTTCCTAGCAGCAGTTCATGTCAGAAAACAATATTCTCATGTCACTCTTCATGTTTCTGCTCCATTTGAATATGTTTGTTCTGACCGTGCCTGGGTAGTAAACAATTTGTTTTAAGAGTCCCAAAGCTACTGAGATGTGGTGATTCAAGGACAGCTAAGAGTGGTGCTTCTTTTTGGGAAGCCCCAATTGATGGGTGTAGCATGAAGCTGAAGAGGAGAAATACAGTGCTGGGCTGGATGGAGGTCATGTGATTTTTCTCTCTCTAATAAGCAGGATGTGGCCATCTTGTGCCTATTTCTCATATAGTTCTATGATGTGTGATTAGGGAGACAAAGTAATCATCACTAAAATTTAGGAGGGGCTAATTGCAGCCTGGAACAACTGGTTAAGGTGGTGTAAATAGATCAGGAGGAGACAACTTTTCTAGTGTGAATGACTGTTTAGGATAATACTATTGGGATACTACTACATATTTCCTTAAATTTCAGAGGAACAAGAGCAAGTTGTGTTATGTAGGAATAGCATAAACTGCATGTTTTCTGAAGGGTGCTGAGGATATGCTCCTTTGGTGGAGTAGTGGAAAATATTTTATAAGTGGTTTATCATGTTCATGTTGAATTGATGATTTCACCTGAGAAGCTGAGACATCAACTATATCTTAGTGTGGCTGAAGCTTTTTCTAAAGACATTTTGTTTTATAAATAAAAATAAATATAAAAGCTTTTTACCACTCCTATATAAAACTTTTGGAACAAGGTGTTTCCTAATTAATAATGTTATCAAATATATGTGGTATAATATTCCTGGTAAATACAAGCAAAAAAGGTAATATGAAACAGCAAATATGTCTATGAGCATTCCCAATTTACAGAAAATTATTATTGGTTTAATGTCCAGGCTCCCTTCCCTCAATAAACTGCTTTATATGACACTCTGTACTTTTTAGATATAGTTACCAAAGCTAGCAGCTTTCATGGTATCCATCCAACAGGATATTGTAATCAGAGTGCCAGTAATTCTGGGAAGCATCAAAAAAATGTTTCAGAGGATTTTAGTCAGAAGAAAATCACAGCAGAGGCAAATCTAAACTGTTCAAGCCAAAGCGAAATTTCCTGCTGAACTGTAGAACAAATTCTACAAATAATTGCACCTACTGGACAAGTTAGATAAGGATGCAGTACACATTTAAAAATAGTAATCTTGAAACTCCATATGTAGCTGTAGAGTGCATATGGGTGCATCTTGCTTTAAGTAGTATCTTTGTATTACATGTGAATGGCTCATTTTGCAGTTTACCTTGAAAGATAACCCTCTTTTTATTTTTTTCTTATTAGCGCAATCATTTGAATGAAGAGAATATTAATATATGACAACAGTTAGATTATGGAAGGGTATCACTTCCTGCATCCGGGAGTGTAATTCTCTTAATAAGCACAAATCCTACAGGGACGCCAATATTCAGGTTGTCTTGTAAACTCCTAGACTAGGCTTCAAACCAGAATACATTTAAACATGTTTAATGGGAATAATTTGGCTTATACATGTATATCAAGGTAAGCAAATGAGAATGGGAGGTGGCGGGGGGGAATCTCATTTTTTCAACTCAATTGCTTCAAATTGAGTCATAGCTTTGTGCTTTATATAGCAACAAGGCCCTGATTAAGCACTTAAGCATGTGCTTAAGGTTAAGCATGTGATTAAGTGCTTTGCTGACCTAGGGCTTAAGTACCCTGTAAACCATTGGAAAAATGAATAAATCAAATTTAGGTCAAATCCAGCCCTGTGCCACACACCTATGGTAATAGCTGAGCAGAAGGGAGGAAGCTTTGCCTTCAGAGGCTGAAAACAGCAGGGCAGCATTACAGCCTGACATTCCGGGGAGCGCCAGGGAGGGAGGGGGAGCAAGTAACTGTGACAGTCCGTGCCCCGGGAGGGCACGGGCTGCCAGCCAGAGACCTCGCAGGTCCTCAGCTGGCTGTCACACACTCCTCAGCCTGCAGCCACAGGGGCCCGAGGCCAGCGTCGCTGCTTTTCACAGCGCAGGGTTTATTCAGGTGCCCGCGGGGCAGCTGCGTGTCCTGCCCTGTCTGCACCGCCTTGGTCCTGCAAGGATGCTCGGTGCTGCTCCTCTCTCCCTCCGTTCTCCTGACGTTACACCCTGGGAGGGAAATGCTGCAGGATTCGGAATTTCCTCTGGGGCTAAGCTCCAGGGACGTCAAAACATGGCCTTACCCACGTAAGTGGAGGTAAGGATGCCCAGTGCAGTTTGGATGCCCAGTTTGGATGTTGCTGCTGGAGGGTCTTGTGGATGGGAAAGTCCCACCTCCCACAGGGGTGCACCAAACAGCTGATTTCATGTCTGCTTGCAGCAAATGTGGTGCTTGGATGGCTAATGATGGGAAATTAGAAACATTTGGAGTGACAGGAACTGTAGTGACATGCAGTGGACAGGCATTAAAAAAAAAGGATGGAGTTTACTGTGGATGAGAATTCCCAGAAGTGCTGGACATTTTTCTGATGCAGGCTTAACTTCTGTCATCTGGAAACTGGCATTGAAAACTGTCATGAAGAAGCTATTTTGATTTTGTTATTTCCTTGGTCAAAACTAGTCACTGCAGAATGTTGCTCAAAAAAATTGTGAATTGCCGCAAATCCTGTTTTGGTAGTTCCATCATTCAATGCACTAGAGAAGGATAAAGCAGAGGGAGAGCTATACAGGACCTCAAGGCTGGGGATAAGGTGAAATTTCAAGGGACATAGATCAAGTATGCATCCTTAGAGGAGGGGAAAAATATAAAAAAAAATTCATAAGGTTCCCACTTAGAGTGGTATTTTACTCAAAACATTTAGATTCTCTCTTCTTTCTTATCCCTGTCTAAAACCTGGCTTCTCTGTGGAAGGAAAAAAAGTCTTTCAAACTCCGGAACTTGCAGGTACTGGAAAAGAGGAACACATTTTGTGCAGTCACTGCAGAGTTATCCCTACAGTAGCACCTCCAGTGGAAGTCTGGCTGCAGGCTAGAGGTATAAAATATCACAGAGAGATTAAGCAGTACATTTATTGTGGTTGCTGGAAGGGGTTATTATTACTGTTTCAGTGGGGAGATTTATTGCAATACTTAATGAATGCTACTAGTTTTGTTATCAGTTAGTAACCATTGGAAATATTATATTAAGTCTTTATAAAACCCCTTGGAAAAGTTGGATATTGGTGTTTGTGGTAAATTTGGCAGCATAATGGAACTATGTTAGGTATAATGGCATGGTATTGTTAGGTTGAGTATATGCTGTTGGATAAAAATATGGACAGAATTAGCCTGGTGGGTTTTAGGCATTTTCTAAATGAGGAAATTCTTTGTCATCAGTCCTTAGGAATGTGCAGAGTGTTACAGTTATCAGTCTTAGTTTGTTTGTATGAAAATATCATAGGTCAGAAACAGTTCAGAAACCAAATGCAAATTAAAGAAAAATACAAAGCTTTTAATGATATTTTCCATTTTAAATCTATTTGAATCAGAACTATATGTGAGTCACCAACAAACAGGAACTATTAAGATGGATCAGAAAGATGTGAAAATTAAGAGTTCCTGGGGAAAAAAGTAAATCAGAGTTTATTGTAATCATGCTGATCTACTGGCATCTTCTCCTGCTTTTTATGTAGTACAGAACCCTGATGAGAAACTGAAAGGTAGCAGTCAGTGCAGAGAATTGACTTTTCCCTTTCCAGAATCTTTACTTTGAAGCACTAAATACTGAGCATCCCAGTAAATCTGCAAGAAAAAAAAATCTTATTTAAATTCTCTTAGATATAACATTTATTCTGCCCTCTGACTGGGTGCATTAATATTCTATGATCATGCATAGATAGCTGCATGGTAAATATATATTTGTACATTGAGCTGAAGTGAAGTTTTCATTAAGCTGATCACAGGCAAATTATCAGGCTTAGAAGCAGCTTTTTATGTCTCAGTGCAACATCTCTGAGTTCATGACTGGTATCAAGAGTCATCCACTTGAATGCTTGTAGGTGTGCAGCTTTTTTTCCTTCAGGAAGAGAGATTTATTACAAGATCCTGCTATTGAAACCTCAGTGAAGATTAGGTGTAAAGACAACACAGAATAGGTAAATAGCATCTCTGGTACTCGCCATCAAAGGATGTGATAGAGTATTCTCAGATGGAACAGACAGGTCTGATATTGCATATTAGTGGAGTTCACGTATATGAGGTATTGAAAATATTCATGCCTCTGTAGTGATGGGGAGAAGGCAGAAGCTTTTGGCTTGGATGTTTTAGATAATTAAGAGCAACAAAAGATTCTGTTGGAAGCAGATTTGCTGCAGATAGATACGTAGTATATTCCTGCTAGAGAAATGGGATATCTAGTACGTATAGTCGTCTGATGGCCCTTTTTCTTCTCTTTTCTAAAAGGAAAGAGCACCTCTATCTTCTAACTGCATTGTATGATGCATAATCAGACTCATGGCAAGTAATGAAATGACTTTTTCTCCTCTAATAATATACCTTCCAGAATTTATCAGGTCTTTACAACAGTATTTGTAGTCTGAGATAACTATTACATAGATGTATTCCAAACTTTGGATAAAAGAAACCTACTATATCAAGGAGTTCTTAAAGAGAATTTGAGTGTATAAATTAATTTGACTAGTGTTGAATGAAAGCATCACATTTTATTGAACTACCATCACCTTCTTCTAAATGGTAGCAAAGTGGTAATTAAAAAAGGCTAAGTATGTATTATTTAAAGTGTACATTTGTTATTAATTTTATGATGTGCATTCTTTACCTTTTGTGTCTGCATTTTTTTGCATAAACTCTTTGCTCTGATGTACCTTCAGGGATAAAAGACCAGGGCTTGATGCTGGAAGCATCTGTGGATGGGAATTATAAAATCTACTTCCATAAATTGTTGACGTTCCTCTCTCTCTGCATTATATTTCCTTTCTTGGCAAGTTTTCACAGTCATGTCCCTGAGCAATGCTTCCTGTCAGTGGTTTGTGGTCCTTTATTGGTCCGTGGGGCCTCACTGCAGTTGTGGCACAAATTGTAGAGGACCCTGGGCCTGGTGTGATCTGCTAGGGAACAGCATTAATGCCTCTCTCCAGATAGAGGACCCAGAGCACTAAAGACATCCTGTAGAATAGGAAAAATCCTCCCTTTTCCAAAACCTGCACAAAAGCTTCCAATAAATGTTGAGAACTGGAAGTTACCAGCTGAACAAAACCAACACAACACAGTATAGACTCAGAAATATGTTGATCTTCTGTTTGCTTTAAAATAAACCAGTGAATATAAACTAAACAACCAAATTAACATTTTGCAGGGTCTCTTGCACCTATAGATGTCTGCAAAGTCTCCTGTGCCACTTAGGAGCACTGAAGGAGTAGCTTTTACTCAGCTCTACTCTCCTAGGCTAAGATGTTTTGTTGAGCTTTACGTGCAGTCTCTGTGATGAAGACCACAACATTGTTAGCTGTCATCACTCACAGCTGCTTCACCTTGAACTGTGTTGTAGACCTGCCCTTCGAGGAGCTCATGTGAGTGCCCGCTATCAATCTATTAATGTGAGCGGTGCCAATGTTCTCCTGATAAAATTGTCGGGAAGTGCCATCACTCCTTCACGCCCATTTCAGACCTAGAATCCCCCAAGTAGACAGGAAGACAAGTAAGATACAGTTTTAAAGTTGATAGTTAAGAATTTGTAGTGTATCTCGTTACATGATTTGCTGTTTAAGCACAGAAAGAAGATTTTGATGCATTTTAGAAATAAATCGGTATTGAACAATGTACTATATAACATTTCACGCCATTTCACACAGGAAATTCAGAGCCATCTTTTAGTGTTTACTTACTGACGATGCAAATTGTTTGTCTAAATAATAAAATATTTAAGATTGGAATTCGTATTTTTAATTAAAATTTTCCCAAGGCTACTAAGATTACTGCAGCATGGAGAGATTTGCTGATACTTGTGTAATGTGTTTTTTGTAATGCTTGATGGTGACAGACAAAGTCAGTTATGTGCCACTCTTGTTGTCTGTTATTAATATTTTTGTATCAATGATGAGAGGAGCAGCAGTAACGATTGCAGTCGATGAGCCACAATAAATAGCAGCAAATGCATTCTAACCTCTGTGACAAACAGTGTGAGTTCTGTCTGCAGCTCTGGTTTTAATTTCAGTGGCATCAAAGGGAAACTCAAGAGCTTCAGAAAATAACTCTGGCACCATGGCTCAGATAAAATAAAATGCTTACCCACAGACATAAATTACCATGGGAATAAAAAGACTACACCAAAATGACATAGTTTCATAATGCTCTTAAATCAAGAAGTAGAGGACAGTGAACACAGCTCCCAAATTGCAACAGTCACCCTACTTGATGAGTGGCTTTTTTTGGCACTAACTAACCTAACAGGTTTCCTCAAGAAGTGGTACTTGATGGCATATCCTCAGATTATGTGAGGAAATTCAGCTGGACTATGCATCCATGTAATGAGAATTAATTCCCAGCACACATTAAGAAATGTATTTTCACAGTTCTGACTGCAGTGTTGCACTGCATGAACATGTGTTCCTGTAAGCAGCATACTTTGTTGGACTTTAGTTGCCACTGAAGTCGTTGAATTTGAAGCTGCATGTAATTACTTTAAGGCCTAGTAAATCCTGCCCGCTTTACTAGTGATGCCACTCCAAGAGCTACTGAATTTGCAGTCAAAGCCAAGACAACATTGCAACAAAATATAAAGTCCTGGGCAAAGCATTTTGCAGGAGGAGACACTCATCCTAGACCAAGTCCTGTGTGAGTGTTTACTACATGACCTCCACATAAAACCTCCTGAATTTACCTATGGAAACTGGTTTTAATTCTTTCCTAATCCCGAAATATTCTTGCTGCAGCAGCTACTTAGTCTTCTCTGGAATTCCTAATATTCTTGTCTCTAAGTTCCTCACGCCTTATTCCTTATTCTCACCTCAATATTTTGTCTAGTCGAGGGGGATTGACAAGCTGACCTGGCTATAAATAAGAAAACCAGTTTTGCTTCTCTGAGTGATGGAGATACAGGCTACATCACTTCAATTATCTTCCATTGCCCACATCCATCATTCTCCCTGTGCCTAGAAAGAGCAGGGAGAGTTCTAGAAATCTCTGAAATGAAAGATCTTACAGACTTATTATACCTCTAAGAAGTAAATGTGCCCCTAGAAGTTCTGCTAATGCAATTGAGGAGTCAGTGCAAGGATAGAGGCATCCAAATAATTTGGGTATGCCTGCAGTGTTTTCTTTTCTGGGGCTGACTAGGTATTGGCATTCAGACAAAGCACTGGTCACCAAGATGGTCACCACAGTTTAGACTAAGAATTGGGCCAAGTCTGCTCTGGTATGTATCCGACTTGTGGTACCTGTAGTGATGATTCAGTCTGGCTTCCCACGAGAATCTGAAATTTGAACACAGTTCTTTATTATATTTAAATGCAGAGACACAGGTAAGCTACTAATGTATTATTGTTATTTTTAGGCCTATTAGTCACCTATTGTAGTTTTCAGTGGACCATTTGGTAAACTTCCATGTAGGATTCCTCACGTGTAACAAGTTGGAGCTGCAGTCTCAAGCTGATCTTCTCAAGGTTCTAAGAATCCAGTGGCTCAAAAGAGGTTTTCATTGCTTCAGGGGGAAGCACTGGTATAGCTCATGTGAGGGGTTTTTAAATGCCTGATAGCTACAGCCTACATAGCAATCAGTTTTCTCTCAGTCATAAAAACAGTAGTGGTTGCCAGACATACTTAAAAGGATGTGATCACTGAACCTGATTTTTCAGTCTCAGAAGGTTCTTTGGCAGGTTTTCAGTGCAACGTCTGCAGACAGTCTATACAGAGAGGAACAAACCCCTCATGTTTAAGTTCATCTTCTGTACTTCCTTTTAGAAGTGAGGGGTTCTGGTACCATTTTTTTTAATCTCAAAAGGTAAAAAAAGTATTTTGATTTTTTTTCTCTTCAAAAAATTAGTTCAAAATAAGAATAGGGAAGGACAAAAGTAGAAAAAAATAAACCTGGTGTTCTTTTCTTCAGTAATAGAAGAGCATCTTGTTGTGACCACTGTTACCTGAAAAAAGTTCCTTCTCAGAACGCTGGGCAAAGAAGTGGACATTTATTCAAAAGTACAGAAGAAGTAGTTTCTTCTGGAAAGTTGAAGGTACGTATTTACCTTTGGAAAAATACCTGTCAAAGTCTGTAGGAGGAATTAAAAAAAAAGGCAAAAGCCCATATCGCTTCAAATTTTTGACTAGATCCTCAGTTACAGGTGGTTTTTAGAAAGCACAGATCAGATGTTGGAGTATATGAAAGCTCACCTTTGCACTCCTGTAATCTTAGTCACTTGTTCCAAGCTGGAAGATGGCTCTAACTTCTACCAACATCAAACAGCACCTGGACCATTCCGTCTGTGCCTGCTGCTCCCCACAGGCCATCTGTGATCTGCATACCATTCTTTACAATTTTGGATACAGTGAGTAATTACTTCTGATGTGAGATATATGTGGCTCCAACTTTCCATTACAGGTGATACAGGTGAGGTATCCTCTCTGGAATTCTTAGTGCCAGAAGTAGCAGTAACCTCATGGGTCAGAAGGTGTCCAGGTTGACACATGGTGCATTCAGTCAAGAGACTTGACTTGTCCTCACTTCAGGCTCAGGACACCTTTTGTAAGAGTGCTTTTGATCTAAAAAGCCGATGAAAAGAACCTGTGTGATCCACATCCTCTGGTGTTTGTAATTTCATGCTGTGCTTGTCATCAGAATATACCCTTCTAGCAAACTAGGAAGAATGACCTTTGTCTCTGTAAGTAGGAATGTCTGATGTCATATTAATTTTCTTTCATAAACCTGATGTTTTAGGTAAATACATTTTATTGTACCCCTCTTGTTCTCCCTTGAATCTGTGTAACGTTGACTACTTGCTCTATACTGGAGTAGGGTCTTTAAGCCGATGTTGAGTTTTTCCTTCATTTTGTGAGGAACTACAGGGGATTCTAGGCATTTTACCCTTCTAAAACGTGTGACCCAGTCTGTCTTGAGATTTCAAGCTTTATGAATAATTTGTTTTAACTGCAGGTGAGTGCCATAGGGGAGAATTACTCCTAATTCACATTTTGGAAGATGAAGCCCAGATGTTTTATTTACACTTTTGTGCATAAACAACCTGTAGATAAGAGGAAGAAAGGTCTGTCCATAATAGTTTTTGGAGTTTTCCTCAGAGCTGTTCTTTACAATTCTGGCTGTGTGGCTGCACCAGCAGTTTCCCTCTAGTTTGCATTCCCTGCTACAATGTTATGATCAACAAAACTCTCAAAGCTGATATTGTAAATTTTCCCAATATAGAATTACAAGCATTATGAAATCCAGCTGATATTCCAGAAAGGGAAAACCTTGCCCGAAAAAGAAACTAAATATGAGGTGATACATTTTGTGTCCACCTTCACTCTTGAGATTCACCTGGTCAGGCTATAGAATGTTTGGTTGAAAAACCCAAGTGCTTCGCAGGTAATACGGAACTGAAATCTGGCAGAAAAAAGAAGCGGTTCTCAAGCTTCAGACTAGTACAGTAATATTTATGTACTGTAAAACTAGGTTGAGTCCTATAGATTAAATATGAGCAGCATAACAAAGAAACAAGCAGGGTGTTTCATGAAGTTCTGAGTCTAATCTGATTTTTAAGTGGTTGCAGATTGTAGTAACAGTTTCTAAAGAAAACCTATAGTGCTGTAGATTGAAAAGAAGGTGTTTGTCTTTTGTTTTGGATATTTGCTTAAATTTTAGTGCAAAACTAATCTTAAGAAACCACCATACTTATGTCGTACTAAATATTCAAGGACAGGCTGGAATTGCTGTTTACTGTCACTAGGAGAGGATGGTTTGATGTGTTTTGTAAATGACTGGGCAAAACAGGTGCTGTTCCACCAGTCTTGACTCTTTGAGGACAAAACTAGTGCAGTTTCTTAGCACCCAGAACTGTGGAGTGGGAGGAGGATCTTATAGGTTGATTTTCACTCCGTTCATTAGTGATAGTGAATACCTGGGGCCATTGCATGTAACACAACACAACACATAAAATAGTGATTTTATTACACATATCCCTTTCTACTTAGCTACACAACTCATTTCTTGGTCTTATGCTGACTCCAAAAGGCACAATTCATTATCTGATTGGTCAAAGCGCTGCTCTGGACCCATTACTTACTTAGCAGCATAGACATGAGTTAAAAGGAGGATAAGATGCTATTTCTGTATAGGTTGGGGTTTTTATTATTTTAAAATTTAAATAAGAGTCTGAATCACCATAATATAAAGAGACCAAAATCAAACAACCATGGTTCATTCCTGTGCTTTGATTTTTATAACCATGCATGTTAAAAAAAAAAAAGAAAAAAAGAAAACTAAACATGTGTGCTGCCTTTTAATAAAGATCATATTAAAAATTCAATAAATAGCAATATCTCTGATCTCTTAACAAAAGCGTCTGGTGTACAGGAAATTAAATGAAAAAAACTTGTTAATCCTTTTTGATTTCTGTACATGGTAGCTGGAAGCAGAATTCTTTAACTCGCAGGATTCTCTTTTTGTCCTCCCTCTTTTACATTTCTTCTCCTGTTTTTTTCCCTTTTTTTTTTTTTTTAATCTTCTCCAGCACAAACGTTGTCTGGGTAACCTCAGTGTAAATGCAGCCTGTTTCTCTGATATGTTTTAAAAATAAATAATAAAAGAATAATAATAATAGTAAAAAAAAAAAAAAAGAAGAAGCCGTCGTGTCATTGTCTCATCCCTGTGGCCTTGCTGTGAGGGATCCGTCTAGAACCAGGTGATAACCTGATAGACTTTATCTTGTCTTTTCTGGGCCTCCCTGAAGCCTGCCAACACTTCGGCTGGCTGTTAGGCATTTTAAATATCCCCCATGAGCCCTAACCTTACCCCTTTTCTCTTCTTGTCATCTGGAATGTCTCAGAGCTGTCAGAGGCTTGTTGCTTATTGATGTTTCCGTGTGTTTTATGTCTTTTCTGAGATATGACAGCCCCTGACACAGTGCTGATTTCAATCAGCCGGCTTCTGGAGAGGCCTAAGATTTTGTCCTCGCGTGGTCCCAGCCGCCAGCGCACTTCAGAGGCCTCCATCTAATGAAAATGTTTCAGCAGGCGGAATAAAGGCCCACTGCTCAACAAACAGCAGCTGATGAATTCACAAGACAAAAAAAAAAAAAAAAAAAAAAAAAAAAAAAGAGGGGGCGAAAAAAAGGAGGAAACCCTCCTCCCCCCACCCTCTGCCTTTGTTATAAGAAAAGCAAGAGGAGAGAGTGACCTCCTGAGCCAAAGGTTTTGACACTGAATCAAATCCCTTTAGGCCTGAACTGGCAGGCTGGGCCTGGTGTTGGATTACTTTATCACATCTTAGAGTGATGCTTGTATGTACCTCAGGACACCCTACGTGTAAAGAGTGGATATTTTACCCCCCTTGCTTATTAAGTCAAGTCTCGGTGTCTGGTGGAAAAGGAAGGTCTGGCTGATGGAGCATTGCGAGGGAGGAAGCACATCCTTGCTAAAAACAGGGAGGGAGATAATTTGCATGGAGAAACCTCTTTGAAAGAAAGCAAGTTGTGGACTTGGCTCTTGAAGTCGCTGTGCAGTGACTGATACTTTTCTTTGCAATCAGCTGAAAAAGAGAATAAGCTTTGAGGCAGCAGAGCATCTGCTTTATGGGTTTTGATGGGGTCTTTTAGTCACTGTCGGGGTAGCACAGAGCCTCGTGCTCACCTGGGATGCACAAGCTGCTGTTTGTGCTGTCTCCATCACCTGGTCTCAGGTTCTGATGCTGCTTCTCAGGGATCATTTCAGCATCTCCGATGGGGGAAAAGTAAAGGCAGCAGTTGTCTTCCATCTCTACCTTGAGAAGCTTCTTGTAGGGTTCTTCTGCATTCTCCCAAGCAACCCCTTCCCTCTCCAAGCATTATCTGAAGCCGCATCGATTCCCTAATGCCCCAATTTCAGCTGAAATTACACCACAGTGAGGCATCCTTATTATCCAGGCTCTGCTGCATGTGCCAGGGATCGACCCCTGCTGTGCTGGGTGCTGTACAGGCATCGCAGGAGAGAACAGCAGCTGCAGTAACACCTTGGATTGCTGTGGTCATTTCCTCCAGGATGTAAGCTCATGTTATGCACTTTATCTATTTGATGAAGTCCAGGGATTTTTTTTTTTTTTTTTCGGAGTGATTTTACCTATTTGAGCCTGGGCTGTGGGATTAGGTTAATCAGTGGGCGAGATATGCTGAGGTTCATATTTACTTCTTTATTTATTTGAGTTTGGTTGGGGGTTTTTGCTGTTTATTTTTGCACGGAGGAAAAACAATCTCTCTCTGCTCTCTAACTAACTAAATAAACACAGCCCATCCCGCTTTTGAACATCAGTGAAATCCATATCTGCAATGACTCAGATAGTTTTGTTAATAACAGAGAAAGCTCTTGCTGTAGCCTGATTCTGTCCTTCAGATGGAAGACTTTAATCCTGAGTCTTATTTTTCACAGCATTCAGCTACTGGTTTTTGAGCAACAAATTACATCCATGCCTCCAAGCCAAACAAGGAGCGAAAATTTCTATTTAAAAAATGTGGAAATAATACTGTCTATCTACCTACAGTACAATTCCATTTTTAAAGTGCTTTGATATTTTTAACAATATTAATATAATAACAGCAGCATGTGCCTATTGGATTAGTCTGTATTTTATAACTTGGTATCCAATTTCTCCCTTGTTTCCTGCAGGACTGTCACTATTAATTTCTACTCCCATTTTTTCCGTCAGTGTGAACATTGTCATTGTACTATTGTTTGTAAGTGATAAGCAGCCCCTAGTATTATTATTATTATTTCACTCCTGATTGTTGAGCATCAACAAATCTACCAAAAGTATTAAAAATTTGGTGGAAGTTTAACCCTCTCTTTGCCAGATGTTCCCCCTTTCTTCAACTCAAAGTAACATACTTGCTACTGTATTATCCAAGAATAAAAAAAATAAAAAAAGGAAACTAGTAGAAAGGCAATCTGTCGCATGGAAAAAAAAATACCTCAGGGGGTAAAGAATGCCTTCACAGTATGGCTTTAAGGTTTTAATTTATATTGGTCCTGACTCGTGACACAGCCAGAGCAAGCCTGGGCCTGGGAGTCAGGTCTCCCACTGACCCTTGCATAGACTGGTGGGGAGAGAGATGTCAGCTGAGAACTCCCAGGGATCATGGGGCTGCCAAGCGCTTTGAAAATGACTGCCAATTTGGCCTAGTCTCAGCTGAACACATGCCCAAGAGGGAGGGAATGCCAGTAATGAAGCAGTTTAGAGGGGAAGGATATTTCTTTTGAGCTCCCAAACCTTTCCAGCCTTTAAATGTGACAATATCATTTACATACATGCAGCTCTCACAGGCACGTACCTGCATGCACACGTGTGTACACTCACTTTAAAACACAGCCTGCGAAGTAATGCATGAGGTTGATGCCCTCTTCTGTGTTCACTATGCAGCCAACCAACCTCTCTTTAATATCAGAAGAGAACAACAATAAAAGTGTATGAATTCCCAAACATAAAAATGCCCAAATTCAAGCCCCTGCAGGGGTTTATGGAGCAGAACAGGTGAATACCAGAGGCACTAGGAAACCCCATCCTAACAACTTAAGGTAAAAGATGTTCTGATTTTTCAGTGATGGGAGACAGTGTAAAACTGCAAAAAGGTTTAATTTTGTTGATAAATTGCATCTTTGTGGACAAGTTTCTCAAAAATCAAGATAATAGGTGAAAGTAAAGATTTCCAGGTTTGTTGTTTTCGCTCCTTCCTGTAAAACCTAAAAGTACTGAGTAGATGCTGTGCTTCTCTTAATGTGAGTTCTTGTAAATTAACCCCCAATTTAATCTTGACTGTCCTGAAATCACTTTTAATTGTTTATTATGCTCCCTTTCAAAGAGGGGG
Organism: Pitta sordida; assembly: GCA_013390025.1. Taxonomy (NCBI): domain Eukaryota; kingdom Metazoa; phylum Chordata; class Aves; order Passeriformes; family Pittidae; genus Pitta; species Pitta sordida. Next base: position 218,743 of record WEKX01009579.1, read on the forward strand.
GAAAAAAAAGCTTTATTATCATAATTCAAATATGAATTACTCTGCTGTTTGCAAGCTTTTTGCTATTTCTTTTATTCAAGTAAGTAGTACCACAGGAGTAAATGATATTGCTCACTTGAGTAAAGCCTGCAAGATGGGCCTTAATATGAAGATAATAGGAAGAAGAGTGGGGGGGGAAAAAACACCAGCTGTATTATTCATGTCCCAGAACAGTGCATGAAGAGTGCCAGAAGTAAGAACTATTTGGTGCATGTAACATGACAGTTAAGAATACCTAGATGAAAAAAAACAACAAACAAAGCACTGCTTGGCAAGCACATTCATCTGCTGCAGCATCTGCCTCCAATATGCTTTATGGTTGTATAGATACGTTTGGGAACTGAAAAGTAACAAGAATTTATCAAAGGATTAGCAAGCACTGGTGCTGCCATTCACAAGTGTTACAAATAGAAATTGTTATAATCATATTACTCGTTCCTCAGTTTAATTTTTGCCAGGATGTCTTTTGTCTGAAATGCCAAAATGTAATCTAGAGTTGGATAGATGCTGACACAGCTGAAATATTTTGCATTAGTCACTGTGTAAAATGTTTCCAGAGGTACTTTTTTTTTTCCTTCCTGTTTTTGTATATGTGACTGTACTTGGATAGAAGCTTAACAAAGACTGGGAAGATGATAATATCTCCACCATTTTTTTCATTCCATTAAAAAATTACGGTTTTTCTTTGCAAGGTTTTTTGAAAAATGCTGGTAAGGAGGATGGTGTCAGTGTAAGGGCTATAATTTATGGCCTTTTAAACAGAGACTGACCCTCAAACCTCTCTAAACCAAATACTTCTGCATTATTTTCTTCTTGTGTTTGTCTGAAGTTTTTGGACTATTTCTTCCTTTTTATCTAAAACCCCATGGTACGTTGCTGTTTTCTAGGAATCCGAGATGCTTGCACTTGATGGAAAGAAAAGGTGTAACTCTAAAAAGACATGGAAATTTTTTTGAATTATATTTAAGGCAGTGAGAATGTTTTGCGGGTTTCTGTTTTACTTCGTAAATTTAGCACAACCCAAACTCAATTCTACAGAATGCATAAAGCATTCTGTCTTCCCTTGTAGATAGGAACACAGTAACATTAGCAGAAAAATAAACTCCACAAGACAAAACCCTAGTTGATGTCTCACTTCTGTTAACGTGAAATACTGTAATGGAAATCAACACAACTCTGGATCTGGCATTAGTTTTTCTTCTCTAACAAAAATCATCACGAAGTTTGAACAACACGAATGTTACACAATTGTGGCTTTTCCATGTCAGGAATGCACATCAATTCCTTCAGATCGTTTTATTTTGAATGCAAAGATTTGTGAATTATTTCATCTCTTAGGTTTGGGCTTTTATCCAAAAGACTTCAGGTCAAATCTGTCCCTGTTATGTCTTGATTTACTTCATTTTCCATGCACTAGAAAAAGTTTAAACCTCAGGTGTCAAAGTACTAAAGTATGAAACCCCGAAACAGAATCTGGTATGAGGAAAATGAATGGATTATTCATGAATGGTGCCCTTTGCTCACTGGGACTTTCTAGCGGAGGTAAGAAGCCACAGTTTAGCTCAATCTGCCTGATAAATCGTGTGTGTTTGATGAACATGCTACTTCTAATTGTGTGTCTCATTGTGTTAGTAAGTTCTCTCACAGAGGTAGTACCTGCGAGAGTTGTTTTCTTGGAAAAGAGCAAAAGACAAGTAAGAAGAAATGAAACAAAGTTTACCTATTTTCTGTTTCTTTCAGTAACACTAATGTGCTGGATTTTTTTCAAACATAAAGAAAGCGCAGTTGTGTCCACATGAGTTCACAACACCCGACAGGGAGCTAAGGAGAGCAGTAAAATAATATTAAAACAACAGCATGACAGCCAGAAGACTGAGATGGGGAATTTTAGGCATGTTAGTGAGAATGGAAAAGAGGTGCAGTGAATGAGCAGTAGTACTGATGAAGGGAAGGGAAGTAAATTTTAGGGACATTATATACATACATATATATACACTACTTGCATTTGCACATTACTTGCACAGTCTGTGTTCAGATGATACAACAGATAGGGCTTTGAAGTAATACAGACTTGCAGAAAGACTGGTAGATATAAATGGGAAGAGATTGGATGGCATAAGGCAGGACCTTATTGTCTAAGCCTCATCTGGTGTCTCATTTGCTGCTTCTAACACCATGGAAAGACCTCTGAGCACCATTATACTATTATTAATAATAACTGTATCATGATTTCTGCTCAGCAGTAACAGCCTTAGGCCGTGCCTGCTCAGTGATCTGTGAGCAGTCACTCTCCACCTCCCAGGATGCCAACAACAGGATGTTCTCAGCTCCTGTTGCAGCACTTCTTTTTTCATTTTTTCCCTTGTCCACACCTCTGATCACACGCAGTAAGGTCTCTTATCCTGATACTGAAGTTCTCAAATTTATTTCCATGCTGTTGCCTTTCCCCCGGGCTCTTTTACAGTAGGACCAATGTATGTTGTGGGCAGACAGCAAACTTCATAAGGAGAGATCAGAACTGCTCCACAGCCCGGTGTCTTTGTAGCAGGAAAGATGTGATTGTGGTTAAACAGAAATGTGCAGTGGCAGGTCTTGGGCAGGGATGAGATAAATGGACCCCCAGTGTGCCTAGATAAACCTGTGGCTTGCCCTGCAACCCAGAGGACTCATTTCTAGTGAAAAATTAATAGTTTCCTGAAACAGAATTTCTTTGTGTAATATAATACGTGATGTTATGAATAAAACAAGAAAGACAAAGACTTTGACAAAATAAGCTACAGAAATTTAGAGGAAATTTTTGTAACTGCTGCAGTGATTTAATTTATTGAAGAGGAAAGTGGGGTTTTGAGCAATCAAAGCCAACTTTCAACAATACCAAACAAGGATGGAAAGATGGATATCAGTAAGTAACAAGTCGCAATGTTTGCTGATTTCCTGAGGAAAATCTAGGGTGTTTTTCTTCAGTGTTTGGTTGTTGGGTGGTTCCTTGGTAAGCAGAGGAATGAAGCACTTTTCGTTGTTTTTGGTTTTTTTTTTTTCAGTTAGGAACAGCAGTTGCAGAAAAGAATACTCATTTCTTTTACCATATTCATCACCTTAGTGTCTGAGTACCCTCCAGTAGTACATTAAGCATGACTAACATCTGTTTTGTGTTTGTTTTCTCACCTCCTCTCCAAAGGGAATGTATATAAAGTGAACTTTTCTGGTTTGTTTTGATATGTATGTTACACTGATAAATGTTTATGCCAGAAGACTAAGTCAAAGGAATCGTTTCTGAACTTAGAGCACTGACTCTGTATAAAGCTGTCTCTAAGCCATGAAGGCCTGGTTGGTTTTTTCTCCTTGCTCATGCACTCAGAATGGCCAGAGGCAGTTATATCAGATATTCAGTTGGACTTTTTACAGGGGAAATAGTGGTAAAGAGAAAACATTTTTCTTATTTCAAAAATACAGCATGATAACATGATCAAAACCATATTTTCCACCACTGACATCATGTCTTTGCATCTTAAATGATACAGGTCACCAATGACCCCCAATGATCTATTAAAATGATGTACCTAAGAAAGATATTTGAAAGCCAAATGTATCAGTGGCAATGTGCAACCAATCTGTCGGTTCAGTGGTGATGTAACTTGGCATTATCCCCTATCAATGAGCTACAGCAACATATCTGGTACTTGAGTCTTTGGGGAAAGATCAATATGGTCAGCCTACATATCAGATAGAAACACTTAGAAGAAGCAATAAAGAGAGTAATATGAAGATATTTTGCACATATGATGAAAAAGGTGGTGCCATTGATCCCTTGGAGATTATAAAAATTATCATTGTGGAAATTAAATGCTGAATCAGCCTGAAAGCTGATACATTAATATTGAATTGTTTTAGCATGGAAGTTTTGAATAGTGGTAAAAGGACAGGACAGTTGCCTGTTTTTCTTTAAGTAGTAGACATCACTAGGCTTGTTAGACTTGTTAGATAATTGTATTTATTTGTTCAGTATTTGTGACAGTTTTTCATGAGAGACTGGGTGCAGACAGTGTGAGTATGGAGACCTTTCTGAGTTATCCTTCCAGAATTTATCCAGTAACAAGTAGCTCCCAGAGCAGTCCCTGCATTGGCTATAGTCCCTCACTGTCCTGCTTCCATAGTTAACACTTTCTAAAAAGGTTTTCAGTGTTGCTTATTCTGTGTCTTTGCCTTGGTTGTACAGCAGTTTTGTCGTGTCAGATTCTAGCTGACTACCCACCTTGAATCATATAATTAATAATGTTTTATACTGTTGGTAGCTGTGTGCCTCTGCAATTCTAGAGAACAACCTTTTCAGTATGATGAATGGAAACTTATTGAACAGGAACGGTTCTGTATCCACTCTTCAGGTTAGCAAAGCAGTAAGTGCTAACCAGCACAGCCACACGCCAGCCTGTGCAGAAACGTCCTTCCAGCCTCTGCATATTTGGACGGATCTGTCAGTTCTTACCTGTGGACTATGGATTGGCAGCATCTCAGCTGTAAAGCACACATTGGGAATCAACATTTGGAAAAGTGTGTAACTTCTGCGCATAATGGTAGAAGTTTTGCAACCCTAACATTTACGCTTAATAAAAGACAATCTCTTTCAACATTGCATAGTAGGAAGAATGCAAATCCTCTCTGGTGTCATATAGCTGCAAGAAGAGTTTCCCCACGACTCGGAGAGAAGCCTGCCGTATCAATGTCTGCCTAGCAACTGAAAGGTGACACGTGGAGCCTCCTTTTCAACTCATTTCCTCTTGATGAGAGGAAGGGATCCTCCTGCGAGTTATTACCTGAAATAATACCATATGGTAAAATGTAAACAACATCTGCATATTCATGTAATAATTTCATCTGTTTAATTAGTTCCAGCAAAGCAGTTTACCCTCTGAGGCCCTTGCTGTCAGCTCCACGCTCATACATCCATGCCCTGCTGTCGAGCTTGACAGCCATCTATTGTTCATTCACTGCTTCCACCTCGCCACTTAATGTAAGTGAATCTTCTGAGGGGTGGAAAGCCTGTCCCCATTGATCCAGATGTGAGGGCTGGGGTGGGGAGAGTAAATATCTGTCAGCCTGGAATACGGATACTAAGAGCAAATTTGACAGATCAGGTGGCCTTGTGGTCTTTTTGTGGGGTATTGGGGGTGGGTTGGCTCTTGGTTTAGGTGCTGATCAGGTCTGGTGGTTTAACTTTGTAGAGACGTCCAGCCTTTGCTCCTAGGTCAAGGCTAGGAGCTTCCAAATGAGGTGAATTCAGCAGTGGATTAGCAGCCCAGCTTTCACAGTCATCTGTGTTTCAGTGCCAAAGTAATGACAGCATGCCTACTGGTGCAGCAAAACACAGGGCCCTAGAGGGCTGTACGGATTGGTCAAAGAGGTTTTCGGCAATGCATGTCAACAAACACAGCTTGGGACAAACTGAGAATTGTAAAAGCCGCAGTCTAACTGGAAAGGTCCCTGGAATATATTTCTAGAGTCTCCTGGCTCGTGTAAATAGTTATATCGTGGGTCACATGTAACAATAAGCTGTTCAACTCACCTTTGAAAGGAAACATTTACATTATGGGAATATAAACACTTCATGGTAATATTGCACCTAAGTAGGGGAAAGTACTGCAGTTTGATGTGGTAAAGTCAATATCGTAATAAGGTAATAATAATAATACTTACTACTTATATGGCCTTTTACAAATTTGAGCAAACATTGTCTGATTAGTCCTTAGACCACCCCAAGGGAAATAGGTAAGTAAGAATTATTGCCTTGTTGTAAAAGTGATCCCTGTCTTATCACATGCCCATCACCATGGTATCTACACAAACAACCTGTCTGGCAAACACGATCCTTTCCACCGCCTTGAGGTGAGATTGCAAGGTAAGTTCAGACAGAGAGATGTATCTCATGTTTTGTTTTAATTATGACCATATCTATATTAATAACATTATCCTTTTCAGATTTCCAGGGCTTGTAGCCAGTGGTCAGGAAGGAGAGATATCCCACAGCATTCAGGATCTTTCCTCATAGAAAACACCAGCACCACTATCACTGAATGGATGTTTCTGAAATATTTTGGGTCCAGATGCTAAAAAGCAGTGAAAATTGGATACGTATCACTGCACTGGAATAGTTTGCCCTGTGCTCACAAATAATTTTGCATTTGCATCTTGGATTTTTGCATCCTTTTTCTAATATGTAGTGAGCACTTTCAGGCATAAGTTATAGTAGTTAGGTAAGAGGTACTTGTGTTCATCTGTGTGTTGAAAAAGGTGTGCCACTGGTTACCTGAAGGAAGTGATAATAGGTCTTTCCTGCATACAAAAGAAAACTTGGAAGACCAGAAACCATCTGCATGGTGACAGATGGAGGACTTCAGGTTTCTTTCTTAACAGCTCAGAGCAGTTTTATATATATGTTTTTTTATGTTATTAATCTGAACCATAAAACAACAGTTCAAAACAGGGAGGAAAAACAAGGCATCTAAAGGTGAATTATGTTGCCAAATCTCCATGACAAGATAAAATTAAAGGGTGATAAAACATCCCCCTTGCAAAACTATCCATCAGGATGAATTCTAACTTTTGCATCATGCTACCTTCATTGAGGGCACACGGTACCCTTCTTCAATGAAATTGTAACTTCCTCCTTACTACTATTTCATGCAGTCACAGCAGTAAAATCAAATAACCTTCAGATCACAGAAGTTATAAGAGATTACCTTTAAAAGCTAATGAGCAACAGTTCTAATTGTTACCTTGCACACATTTTTAGAACGTTTTCGTACACACTATGGTATAAAAATGAACCTCTGGAAGCTCTCTTTGAAAAGATAAAAGTCATAAATTAAAATAGTAATTTAATAACAACAATAAAATGACACTGGATTAATAATGAACCTTAAAAAATAATATTGAATACAGGAAGAAATTAATAATGTGTTCATAACAGGTTCATCAGTCTAATAATGGGAGGTTCTTTTTCCCTAGAAGAATGGATGTTTATTACCCATGAAATGGGTATGTCATGCTTCTCCATCAATGTGAACTCAAACCTATATGAAAAACTTTCAGATTTGAGAGGTTGTACTTGCCCCTTTTATAATGTTACATGCTTAAACAGACAGGTATTTTGCAATCATAAGTAGATGTAATATCAATTTAATTTTGGCAATGTTGACTAGCATTAGACTACTCATGCTGTTTTAAGTGCCATTAGTCATCAGTTCATGAGAAGATAATTTTATATGATGAGAAACAAAGCAATATGAGTTTGATTTGTAGACTTACAGACTTCTGATGTCCTTTGTGACACTGAGTCAATCATTCTGGACTTTTTTTTTCTCTGACCATAATGTTTTTTCTCTATCTCATTGTCTCACTGAAATTATAACTATTCTATGCAAGGCTATGAAGAAATAAAGCCCTGTACTTAATTTGAAATGATAATCTATAAGTAATATATTTATTAATATAAAGTACTAATAGTCCAGCCGTTTATGGGTATTACCTATGGCTTTATGAGTTCAATTACAACATTATCCTACGTACCTCAAAAATAGTTGTATAACCCTAATAGTCTCTCAAGTCAGCCAAAATTATAGTACAGGTAGTTGTATATTCTTGTACATTTCAGCAATGTTTCGTTAATATTCTGGAAAGAAACCCTAAAACTAATGGTTTCCATTCTCCTTTCTACTCTTTTAAGTGCAATAAAATTGTTCTTTGCAATTTTTTTCCTCCATTAAATAACTTACATGAGGCAATTTCAGGCAGGCCTTGAAATGCTTCCTAAATTAGATGAAACTCCATTATTTTTTTAAGTCTATAATTGTTACGGTGTTTTTAAACACAGATCCAAAATAATTTCTAATGGACATTTTAGAGTTGGAAAGATAATGGTGTTTTAGTGAGGTAACACTGCTGGCATCAGCAGAATTAATTTATCAAAATAATTTTAAATGTAGTTGTTTAAAGAGTGTAAGTTCCCAAATTTTGTGTAGCTGGAAGTTTTTTTTTAACAGGTTCATTACAAAACTTAAATGCATACAGAATGCTTGGGCATTTTTATTTTTAATAAGGAAGTTATCTGGGTTATGTTCCCAAAACAGAAACCTTAATGACCTTTATTCTATATTTCTTTTCATAGATTATTGCGATAAGGAAACCCTCGTGTCGCGACCCACTGGCGTCTGGCTAATCCGATGGTATTCGTCGCCGCATTGTCCGTGATCAATAACTAATTATCAAAGTGGCATTTCTTTTCAAGAGCTCCTTGTTAAAAAATGGCTTTTGGCTGAGAGTGGAGGAAAAAGGTCGCCACTTTGACATCGTTGCGAGTCTTTCAAAATCCAGTGGGCCGTCCGATTGAATTACTGTCCCAAACTAATTGATATAAATTTGAACAGAAGAATGCTTGTTACTACAGAATGTCATAATGATATCCTTGGCAAGAGCATGCCAGTGGGAAAAAAGGAGAAAAGACCAGCACTAGTCACAAAGCATCTAGACAAGTTGCAGCACAAGACTATTAACAAAGTTAACAGGAACAAAATTGTACACCAGTTCCCTCATCCCAGCCATTCTGATCAGACATTCAAGAAAGACAAGCATTAACGTTTCCTTTTGAACCTCATCCTTTATTTGAAAACAAGCTTTAAAAGTATCTACTGGAAAAAATAATTGTAAAGCACAAGGGGCTGAAACTCGATGATCAGTTGCAGAAGTCTCATTGACTCTACTGGGATCATGAGTGAGTATCCATTGGAATTCAGCTTTAGTTATAAGGCAAAATTTTGCAGATAGTTTCCTTATGAGAGGCTCTAAGCAGCCTTAAAAACTGTGCCTTTGAAATACAGCAGTCGTCTCTAAAGAAAGTTGGATTTATAAGCCACATGCCTTTGAACTGGGGAAAATCCCTCTAAACACTTAAGATACTATAAGAAGAATCAGAAAAAAGTGTGATGAGAATGGGAAAAAAGACCTTGTACTATTCATGTCTGAAATTTGATGTGTTGTCCTGCATGTCATTTGAAGATTGCTCATTGGAAAGCTTGGAAACCTGAATTTTCATTACAAGGCAATGGGGCTTGTGATGGTTTGGGATTTTGTTGTTTTGTTTTTTTTTTTTCCAGGTCTGTCCATCTTCTGCTCCATGTCCTACATTTAGTCACTGAGCTGGGAATTGGTAGGGAGTGGAGGAAAATGTTACCCTGTAAAGGATATGGCGTGCTCTGCAGAAGGGGTATTGTAGAAGCCTTTCGTGAGGGCATAGCTGGGGTTAGCTCATGACAGAAATTAATAAGTTGAATCTATTAGTTATCTGATCATAAATGTTATCAAATAGTTGGCCAAAATGTGCCATTTTAGCCACATCCAGAGCAAGTCCTATGATTGCTGAGGAAGAGAGGAGAGAGAGACATTTGTCCTTAATTGGAAACAGTGGTTTATGTGCTTTTTAATCCCTGACTTGAAAAGCTCCAGCTGGGGTCTAGTAATGAATATCTTTCCTGCAAACTTACTGTTCTACATTTCCTAATGATAAAGTGAAGGTGACTAATGAATTGACACAGGGACTTTAATCTCTGCAGTAGATTTGGAGATTCCATTCAGACTGTATCAATCAGCAAACTGAAATTTTTGGTGTCTAATGACTTGGCTGTAGTATTAGTAGTGTGGAATGAATAGTCTCCATGCAAGCCTTATGGTCAAATCCCAGTGCCACCTCTGTGCAGTATTTTTGACTCAGCTTCAGCATGGGGACTCAGGGACAAACTAATAGGAGAGACCAAACAAATTTTACTGATGGCAGTCCTCTTGTTAGGATGTGGCAGGTAACCAGTTATAAAATAGGTCAATGATGAATAAGTTTGATATCACAGAAATCTGACAGATTGTTGCTTGTGATGGATTTATTGTTTGGATAAAGCGAACACCAAGACACATTTTCATGGTGTGTCAAAGCCACAAAACAAAGTGGAAAACCACAGGGGTCTGAAGATTCAGATTCACGTGGTTCTGGTTACAAAGGGCTAAGTCTACTTTTGCTGACAAAGGCTCTAAGGTAGTGAAGTTGACCACATTTGGCTCTCACTCTACCTTCCATTTATGACTTTATGACTGTCCTCTTAGGCTGAGGACAGGAAATGCCTTGTGATGGCAAATAGCTGAGCTGTCTCTGAAAGACTTACATCATCACAGAGTCGCTAGGGAACCATCTTCTTGTCTTCCATGGCTGCTTTAAAGGCACTTTGTGAGGCTTTCTTCTTTAGCAGACCAGAGAATTCAGTCTGAAAGCCTGTCGGGCAGGTCATCCCAATGTCTAGGTCAGCCAGTCTTGCCCCTTAATTATTCCCTCTGGCGTTATATTCACAGGGTGATGGTAGAGGCTAAATATAAGCCCTATATATCTATAGGCTCTCTATATACTTGGTATATATGAAACCATGTCTATGCTGTTATTATTGGAATGTACGTTTGCACCAATTGCATAATCTGGAGGAGGAGTTTTAATATGTGTGATAGATCTGAAAAAAGATTCCTACACATTTTTTAGCTAGTTTCAGGTCCAGTTGAAATTGTAATTCTATCAGGGCTATTGTGTCATTAAGCATTTTAAATCAGATATCAACTCTAACAGGTAAAAGTAATTGCTCTGAAAGAATTAAAATTTTGTGACTGATTCAGTGCTGAATGGCTTTCTTACTAAAATTAGTGTAATACAAAAGTCAACGTAGTACCAATCAGATTTAAAATTGTTTAATTGTTCTAAAAATCTGCTTCTAAATGGAGTTTCCAGATGTTAATTTCTAAATAACAATAGGAATGGGTTAGTTTTATCAGAGATTACATTGTATTATTGCAGTTAAATGTAGCTGTGGCTTCTTGCATCTAGCAACAGGAATGTAAAATACATTTATAAGCTTGGAGAAAGGAGAACTACGAGAAGTCTAGTAGCTGCAATAGATGTAATTAACCACTACAGCTAGTGCAGGATGGTGAGATCCTTGGATGTACAAGACAGGAAACACTTAAAAAGAGTAAGATCACTCAAGAACCAAAACACATCAAAAACATTTAAGAGGGTTCTGAGAAGAGAGACAGGAATTATTTGAGATCGTGCAAATACTTTTCTGATTGAGAAACTCAGAGAGTTTACTTAACTTGCTTGATAGACGCCTAGAACCTTGTACTCTGCTGTTCTGCAAGATATTTCTAACAGCTAACAGAAAGGTTTTGATTGGAGCTATTAGAAGTTAAAACTAAAAAATTCAAATTTGAAATAAGGCAATACTTTAAATTTTTCATTATTACTGCAATATTATTAGGAAAAATGTGTCAAAATACTCAAGCCATTTAAAATTCCCTTTGTCCCTGATTCCCATCTTTTTTACTAACTTCACTAGTAGTGTCTTAGGTGACTGGTATTCTTTATTAATTTCATAACCTTTTCTACAAAAGTAAATACTTACCCAAATTTTAATTATGTACTAAAACATGTAATTTAGAATCCAGCTAATTGTCCCAAAGTAGTTAATATATAAATAGCTCTGAATATCTCACACTTACTGCTTTCATTTAACACTTACTTCCTGTGTTTCTTTTTGTTGTTTCGAGCACAGAACCAGAGCAAGGGGCCATATGTAGCCAGATCAAAGCAGGAGCCTGTCCAGAAAGGAGTTGTGACTCATGAATCATAACTAATCCCTTGATTACCCTCAGATGGTACATTTTATTTCTTTTCATGTATCTGGCCAGCTGTTGCTCCTACTGCTGATCCTGCTGGTTCTTTACTGCTTTTATTGGCGGTTCTGATGTCTTTTGGTAGTAGTGTAAGAAACAGGGATCCAGGAGAGCAGTTGTGCTCCACCCAGAGCATTCACGGCTGAGTAGCTGCAGTGGAATTGGCAGGAGTGTTTCCCTTCTTCCTCTCCACAACTCTTAAATAGGCCTTGAAGTTTTATTGTGGCAGTTATCACTTTAATATCTGAACAGCTCCCAGGTTAACTGAGTGATGAGCGGGAATCTTATGGATGCAGGATGTTGGCTCCTGCTTAGGAATCTCTGCTGGTGAAGGCAGAGAGATAGAGCTCAGCAGCCTTAGTCTTCAGCAGCATTATGATAGGAAAAATATGATAGAAAATGGCAAAACAATGGCAGGTAAACTACCAGTGGCATTTTTTCTGACATTGGAATGCGTTGCCCATGGACATGGTTGAACTGCCGTCTCTGGAGGTGTTTAAGGGTAGACTGGATGAGGTGTTGAGGGTCATGATATAATTGTTATAGCTGTTAGGTTTTAGTTGGATTATAGGTTGGACTTGATGATCTTCAAGGTCTTTTCCAACCTTATCAACACTGTG
>WEKX01009579.1:234537-255804 GCA_013390025.1 Pitta sordida
TATTTATTATTATTAGTATTATTATTATTCACTGATCCCTGAATAGTTGCTGAGGAAATCGGTAATGTGAGTTTAGTTGTAGGGGATCCAAGTAGGTTTTACAGGTAATTACAAAGGTGTAGTTATTGCCCAATACAGAATTGCCCAATACTGAGGATATTGCCTTCAAAAAGGGAAAATATCTTAAGCTTAGATTCCCACTTGGAAAAATGATTTTTTATTTAACCAAAGCTTTATGTAAAGTATGCCCTCTCTAAATCTCCTTGAATCTGTGCTCAGATATGAATTTCCCGTGTTTTTATTTCTTTTTAATGCCTAACCATTCAAAACGTATGTTTGCAGAACGCATGAAACCAATGAATACTCTTCCAGTGGAGCAAATTCTTTTCCCAGAACATACAATGACTAAACAAGTTTCAAGTGAGATCGAGACTACTTGGGATTGTTTCTGATTCAGGTTAGTTCTACAGCTCTGCTCGTGTTTTCCTTGAGCACCACAACTCCTGTGTGAGTCAAGTGTTACCCGTCACCAGTTGCCAGCAGATTGCTAAAAGCTGTTCTGCCATTGTTGAAGGGAGTGGAGTTGATTTCTGGGAGGAAGCTCCAACAGCAAATAAACACAGAGCCTGACTGGAAGATTGTCTCTACCAAAGTTGTCCAGTGTTCCACTGTCATGGAATTTTTTCGTGCATCCGCAACCAGAACTTACAAAACATTGTTACTTAAGACAATAGAGCTTGTGCCTATTCTTCTGGTCATTAATAACAATTATTTCATAATGCTATAGAATACATATCTGACTGTTAAAGAGTTAAAGAAAAAAATGAATCCTGTAAAAAATCAGGCCATCGTATAATGCTTCCTCATTGCTATAATAATATCAGTTGCAACAAGTCCAATGGCTGACCTCATTACAAGGGTTTAATTGCATTGTTACACAGTTTCACTTCTTCTCTCTGGCCTCTTTCTCTTTATGACAGCTTTAGAAAGGAATTTCAGCTTGAGGTCAAAGGAAATTAATTACTGCTTTCTTAATCTGTGCTCATCTACATTTAGAAAACTTGGGGCTTTTCACTAACATATTTGTGTCTCATTTCTGTGTAGACCCAAAGTTATAAGACTTCTGTCCTTTGTGAAAGTGCATAAATAGCCTTTTTCATATCAGAGGCCAGATTTTTTTCATGTCATTTACAGTTGTGCACATATGGACTGATGCCAATGGAACCAGTGGAATGTCTTTGGATATACATTCACTGTGACTGAGGTAAGGCACTTGCAATGTATCTTTAATTCCGACTAAAGATTCATGGCAGATGCTAGGTGTTAAAAACCCCAAGAAGAACTCAAGAACAAAAGAAAACCCAACCAAAGAAGAAGTTACACTTAAGATAAAAGTCAGAAAGAGGATCTTCAAAATTAAATAGATACTTGAATAGAGAAAAAGATGAAAAAACATGTCTCTATAACTCCAGATTTTGCCTGTTGCTACCTCATGTTTTTATTAAATACATAATTGCTTAGTTAAGGAATATCCAGCTTATGTTTCAAAGAACTTGCAGTCCAAATAACACGTTTCAGTGTGCTGGCATCAGAACCATGGGGAAGGGGACAAAGATAGAGACACCATAGTAATAGTCCTTGTTGGGAAGTAAAAGCATGTGGAAAAATGTGCTTAAATGCTGTTGTACATGAAATGCAGAAATAAAAACTCATAAATTAAAGCCCAGATCCTGTAGTTAGGTCGTTTGAATTGATCCTTGCCTCTTCCATGAATTCTGACTCATTTCGAGAGGAACCAACCTGCTTCCAAAGAGGAAAACAATGTTGTTAATTTGCTTCTTGAGGGAACAACTGTGGAACAGAAATTACAATGAGACATGCCTCTTGGATGACTTGACAAATTAGTGTGAGAGGATATGCCATGCATCAAGGATAATCTGAATAAATATTTCCACTCTGCAAACATGATCTAGTAGTTCAAATGTACAATAAATTATGATGTAATATGCAGGTATAAAACTACAATACAAGAAATACAGTTTTCTGCAGGTCATAAGTATTTCTTACATGTACTTTATGATTCTGATTCAAAGTCATGGAAATGTTGACAAACATGAAAACATTATAAGTTTTGAGCACTTTGATGCAGAACATTTAAAATTTCACAAATCTGTTCAGGATCCTTTGATCAGCTTTGCCACGCACTGAAATCCTGCTCACAGAGCTGTAGTTTTAATAAACTTTTTAGTTTATTAGTTGCTGCCTCATTCTCCCCTTTCAAGCAGTAAAATTGGCAATAACAAAACTGCAGCTGCAAAGCAAAGCCAACTTATTGAATATTTTACTCTTCATCTATCTTGACTGAAATTCAACTTGGTTATAAATGTCTGCAGGAGGAGCAAGGTTTCATCTACTTCACTGCTAAGTCCTTAAGGTGGGATCTGCTTGCATTAGAGTTGAGTTTCATTCTCATGATCGTCCAGTTTGTAAAACAGTCTGTGTACACCTTGAGGTGTTACCACAAAGCTTTGTGGGATGGAAATTGAAACATTTTTCATTGTCTTTTACAGCAAGAGCCAGGAAAAATTCTCATTGAGCTTTGTCCCTTCTAATTTTCCCTCCACATAACCTCAAGACATCCTTGTATGTCACACAGAGGTGTGAACAGATTGAGTTGAGAGGCTTCGTTTACACAGACATGGCACTGGTGACAGAATTAAGAGTTAATGATATATAACGAAGTACTGTTACATGAAATAAGATATTTGCCATCCAAGTTGTTGCTGCTCTCTGATAGAACTGGTAGAGCAGAATGAAAAACTATTCATCAGTCAGTGCTCTGGCTGGGTCAGACACTTCGGTGATTCTACCTGCTTGCACTATAATCTATTGAAGAATTAATGCCTTAAAATCCAAAGCCATTATTTGATAAAGTTAATTCTTAACCTCAGGGAAAAAGAAGAAAAATTTGTTTCTTTCTTTCTCTCTCTCTCTCTTATTTTTTTTCTTTCTATCCTGACAATATGAAACCTTTATAATAAGTGAGGGTTTAAGGATGATTCAATTCTAATGATTGAAAACGGGACCTTGAGCAGGGTTTGGTAGTCTTTGTCAATCATTGACTAAACCAAGATATGCTAAAGAAGAGAATAAAAGACAGCACAAGGTACTAATTTTTGTTAAGGTTTGCCTGCTTCATTATAACAGAATGAAATAAAATCTTAGTGGAAGAATAAGTTTTGATATATGCTACTATCTATGAGAGTTTCCAGGACAGCTTATTCTTAACCAGACTAAAACACAATAATTCACAAATTCAAAGTCTTAATTGCACTGTTACAAGGTAGGGAGACTAATGGCATATTCTTATTTTTAAAATGTTTAAAATTATAGTTTTGTTATAAAACAGGTCACTTATGTCTGATACTTGATTGGCCTTGATTGCTTCAGAAAATTAAATTGTTACATTAGCTGTGGAGTAATTTGTAGTTTCCAGAGGGGTTTTAAGGTTTTTGTTAAGTATCATACAGACCTACAGGAGGGGCCAGAAACTGAGCAGAAATTTAAATATGTATTACCCAATATATCCAGAATTCATAGCAGACCTTCACAATGCTCTCTTGTGAACCTTATTATATCCATTTCCCAGAGGGAGAAACCAAGGTGCACAGAAAGTTTCTTTCCTTTCCTAGACACTCATAGATATTCTTCCAGCTGCACCTTTTATTTATTCCTTCCAACATGCTGTTCTGGTGCGTGGTGTGTTTTGCCATGCAATGTGAAGAGGAGCAAAATCTTGTAAAACTCTAGGGAGCGAGAAAGGAAAGAGTATCTCTCACCTATCCATTGCTCTTTCTCTTGGTGTGCCTCATGAATACTTTGAAAGATGTTGAGACAGATGAGATTATTTACCTGCTCTGTATTCCACCACTTCATTCCTCCATCTCTTTTTCATATATATAGTGAACCTGATACCAGCAGCTGAAGGTGGGATAACAGGAGGGGGTAGAGTTGTTCATTGCAGAGGATTTACCCATGTTGTGTACTGTTTCTTTGGGATTGCCTGAATGGGAATACATTTAGGAGATGGAGATTCTGACTAGGATAAATCTGAATAGGAAGCAAAGGAGTAAGGAGCAAGTGCTGGAACTATAGAGCAGCTCCAGATGTGTTGCTGCATATCAAGGATTTAAGATTCTTTTTTTTTCCCTTATGGGTCTATTTACTCTATGTAAAATATTCAGACACAGCAACACTTATTTCTGTTTGGTCAGTTATGTGAACTGATTCTAGGAGGAAAAGTGGTACACTGAAGACCAGAAGCTAAATCAGCAGTGTTATTATAATTGCCAGATGACTTTCCAAGATAAAAGGCAAAAAAAATACAGATAACAACATGGAACTAATCAACCTGAAAATAATTTGTGACAGTTTTGCGTTTCAATGCAGGTGAGGTAACCAAAAGCAGTAGTGTTGTGGCTTATATCTAGAATAATATCTTAATAAAACCTGTAAAATGGAAAAAATATTGCAAGGATATTGTCACTGCCAAGTCTGTCTTTCTTGTATTGTTTCTTCCGAAACTTACACTCAGGGGTTGCAGACTGCAATATCAGTGACCTGCATAAACTTGTATAGCAGCTACTGTAGTGGTGTGATTCTATTATCTACACTTCACATCTTACCTGCTGGGAACTTCCAAGAAATTATGTTATAGTACAAGTAATCCAGTTTTTCTGTTTGTTGTGGCTTTCCTATAAATATGATTGTGGAGATCTTCAGCCATACAATCTCCACCTGTGCATGTGTATACATGGAATTGCCCCTGAAATTGGGTACCTGCAAACACCTGCAGAACTAATAGTCTTCATTTTATCTGACTAAGCCTTTATATCATCTAACACTCACATGCTGACTGCTGTAAAAGTGTGCTGCCACAAAACTCATCTGGAACTGTTTAAGAGGACACAAGCACAAGATTTTGATGTGCATTCCTGAACTTTGGAGAGTCTGGACAGAACTTTCAGCAAGTGTACCGTAATAACCTCGTATGGTGATTACATTTCAGTGATTTAAAGAGCATCTGTGGCTCTCACCAATTTTTGTTGGTATAGTATCATAGCATGGACCTCAGTATTTTTTGTTGGTATAGTATCGTGGTGCCGATGTCACCAATTTCTGTCAGTATTTTATTTTGGTATAGTTTGTTTGTTAGTATAGTCTTGTGGTATAGCTCCCACCAATTTTTATTGGTCTTGTATCCTGGTCAGGATCTCTCCAGGTTTCGTCAGTGTGGCATCCTGATGCAGGTTTATACACTTTCCCAGAGAAGCACTGGTTGAAAGTCCTCCCCCAAATTCCTAGGGTAGTTTGGAAAAGGTGTAAAATACACTCTGTGCTGCCCCCAGCAGGCAGGTACAAGTACAGATGCTGTGCCACTCTGAGTGCCATTTGCAGTGCTTTAAAGAAGTTTGGTCTTTCATAAGAGCTCTCATGCATCCAGTCCCCATTGCAGAGGAAGCTTCTTGCTTTTAGGTAATGCCCATTTCATCTGTTATAAAGACACACATGAAAAAAGGGCTGGCATTAGCCACATATCCATAAAAGCCTAGCAACCAAGTGTATTATCTTTATTCAGAAGAAGCATAGCACTTTTAAGGTTCAGAAACATATATAAAAATTGGGTTCTGAAATGGTCATTTTTCCCCTCTGCTATGCCATTATAGCGATCAGCCAAGCTTCTGCAAGGTAAATACTTTTGGAAAATAAGTGGAAATTTGCTGCAAATCAGTCCCTTTTGTGCATGGCCACAGGAGCATGTTGAAATGTTTGGACACTAATACCCATTCATTTTCTTGGCTCCATAAATAAAAGCCGCCAGCTATGTGGCGGCCGTGAAATGGTATTCTTCGGGACCCAGCAGGAAGCCCCATCCTTATTACCACTGCAGGGGGCAGGACAGGCCCAAAATAGCAAGACAACTAAATCAAGACATTTTCAATGTCTAACAAAATGACTGTGGTTTAGAGAGAAGCAAAAGGTTGGAAAAAATTGGGTAGCTTTTATACTTAGCATAATACCTTTGTTAGAAGAGTTCAGATAAGAAAATCAGATCAAAAAAAAAAGACATAAGCATATTTCTGAATATCACTTAAAATATGTAAAGGTCTTATGGAATCGTAGACAGAACATAGTGCTATCTGAAAGGACATCTTGCTAAAGTTGTATTTTCCAAATGGGAGCCCATGGTTCATAGTACATAATGTTTTCTGTCAGTATTGTTGCGTTTCTTGGGTTTTGATGGAACCAAAAGGTCTGAAAAAAGGTATTGGATATTTGTCAGTAAAATTTGAACTCTTTTTTGGTCCACAATTATAACAAAAATGTTATTTATAATGATAAAAGGTTGTGGACTAAACCCTTCTTTTTTTTTCTACAGGTTTATTTAGTTTTTATGGGTTTCCTACACCAGGCAATATGATCTTAGATTTCAGCATAAAAACATAATTAAACACTTCAGTAAAAATAAATACATTAGTGTATCTTGCTGTTTCACATAACTGAACTGTACTTACCTGAGAAAGGATTAAAGTAGTTCTAAAAACTGAGCTTCAGGTAAATGGAGTATTGTAGGTGTACAAAGAGCAATTCAGGGGATACCATCCTGCTTAAGAGAATCAAAGATTAGACTATTGTGGTGTTAATAAATTCACAGTTCATTGTTGTAGTCCAAAACCAGTGTGTCATTCTTTAAAACTACACCACTAAAATACATATGAGGGAGATGTTAGTTTTATTTTAATTTTAGTATTTGTGATTCCGATTATAAATTTGCGTAGATGAAGTTGAGGTAGCGATATGCCTTACACATTCACATTTCAATGAGACATATACATGAGACATATATATTTATGTGTTTGTAAATTTATACTTACACATACAAGTTGCCACACATTTGGGGGAATTTAAACAGTTGGAATGTCTCATTATAGAAGGAAATATTCAGCTTTCATTTCAAGAGAAAATAACCATTTTACCTGAACAGTAAATTTACTTGCACTGCAAATGAGGAATTATTAAAGTACAAAATGTCAGAGAAAAAATAATTCATTACTGAGCATTGTCTTGTAGACTAACAAGGGGTTTTGATAATGAATATAAACACTGAAAGTGAAAAGTGGGAACCATAGTGCCAGTTCAGTGCTGTTTCTATGTTCAGTGGGACTTGAGACTTCCATCACACTTGAACTCCCTGGCCATTCCAACACTTTACCGTTGGCTGTCCTAGCTCCACTCTAAAGTAAGGCAGATTTTCCAGGGAAGTTTGTACACATGAAAGGGGTGGTTCGTATTCAATTCTTTCCTTACAGACATGAGAGAGAATGGATTGTCTCTATTTGGCTCAAGAAACTCAAGTCTGATGAGTAAGGCAACACAGCCATGATCCGTGCAAAAAAACACAGTGCATGGTCATCATGTGCAAAAGATTCTGACCATCCATTCCTGAGCTTCGACATATGCACATATGTCCTGAAGTTGCTTATAAAATCAGAACCCCATTATAAATAAGGACCCCAGAAATAGGAAAAATTAAATCTACAGTAATTGAAAGAAGCATTAAGGGGACAATCCTTGTACATGGTAAAGTAAACAAAGAGGTTCCAAAGGTGTCATTATGTGGAACCCAGTGTGGTCCATCTCCATTCTGTAAAGACCTCTACATCATTTTATATTCCCCCTACTTGAGTGGCAGAGGTTTTACACAAGGAGCAAGCTGTGCCTCCAGAGTGGTGGTAGCCATAAACATAATCCTTACGCATTTGAGTACAGTCAGCCTCGCACTTCCCAGTACACCAGTAACTTAAGATACACCTTGGGGCACTTACAGTGACCCAGATACACCAGGCTGCTTCCTGCCCAGCTGTACTGCTCACCTGCCTGACCTCCAAGTCTGAGAAAGCAAAGGATCAGCCAGTCTACAAAGGAAACTGTAGCAAAGGATACATTGGTGTCTGGACTATCATTATCATAATTGACACCACTGAGGTAATTTGGACATTAAGCCCCTAATCTCTGCTGCTGTTTGTAACTGTTTCATTTAAAAGTTACAAGTCCAAAATTCATTGAAACCAGTGGAGATTCACCCCTTCACTTACTTCCATTTCGGCCTGCTGGGTAAATGAAAAAAACCTTGCTAAATTTGTTTGTATTTGTTTGAAAGTTTGTATTTGCAATATGACTTCCAAAATAATTAACACTGGAAGTAGGATTTAACAAATTTATGCTTCATACGTGGAAGGAATAATACCTGAAACATCTTTCTTATACTCAGCCTTTTATGACTCAGACTTTAATGATTGCAATAAACATTAGCTTACCTAATAAAAACTCTAGTATTTTGGAGCTGGCACACAGTCTGTTAACTGCATCTGGTGTCAACTGGAGCTAATTAATATTTTTATAGGTGCCTTCTTCCCACTGTAGTTTAAACAGAAATATTGTGGGGTGCTTACATCAAAGCTGGAGGCAATTGAGAGCCTCTGCTTGCTTCCCAGGCTGAACTGATAGCAAGTAGACCAATTTTTATAGGATTGTAAAAGCTGACTGTGGCTGGGTTCATGTAGAGAAGCACTTTTCCCTGTAGCTCTCACAATTCAGCACTAATGCTTGTGGCTCGTTTGCTGCGAGGTGGCTGGTGAGATAGACAGAGGGACAGCGGACAGATAAACTGGCAAATAGTTCTGCCTATACTTAGACAAAGCACACAGTGACCCAGACAAACCACACTTTTTTCTCCCCCCTCCTTCTAAAGGCTTTAAAAATGTGCTCTATCAAGCATTTACTTGCGGTGCAGATAAGATTTATCTAACAAGACTGGGCTAAAATTAAAAAGAAAGATGAAATAGCACAAGCGGTGCTAATATGTGTTTTGAAGCGTACCAATCGGCCAGTGCAATGTCACAGCCCTGGGCTACATTTGCAAGTGGTCAAGCATCTCCTTTTTAAAAGGTTAACCTACAAAGAGCACACAAGGCCCTCTCTATGAATATGGGCAAACACCCAGGGAGCTCCACAACAATAAGAAAATAATGACATCAACCTGACCATGCTTAAGTACATAACATGCTGAAGGTTCACGGTTGTGTGGCCTGGAACAATAAAGGAAAAATAAAGAAGCCTGCTTGGTAGGCCCCAGCTGTTATTAGCCATGCTGTGAGATCAAGGGAAGGTATGATATGGGCTGCCATTTCAATTGAGACCAGGTTAATCTCTCAATTTGTGGAAAAGAAAAACTAAAAAAAAAAAAATAGGGAGAGAAAGCAGTTTTTACTCCACAGTGCTACATATGGGAGAAATAACAATATCCCTATTTACATAATCTCTCTTTAACCCTTTCCTAATAGAGAATTAATTTCCTAAGAGTCACAAACTGCAGATTTAATTTTCCTGCCTCCCAAAATGTAATATCAAACCTTTGTTAACCATTTCCCATTGGTGCTGCCATCATTTGTGGCTGACATCCAATACTGCCAGTGCTTATTCAAGGGGGTCTGCTCGTTGCTTCTGGGGGATCAGAGATGGGTGTAAGGAGCTATGGATGCCACTGGTTTTCTGTCACTAATCTATTTCTAGTACTGGATAAATAATTGAAAATTTGTGCTGTCATTTGTGGACATGAAATACTGCAAATCATACCGAGCTCTTACACCAATGCTCTCAACTAATACGTATATAGCATTTTTCAAGTCAAGTGCTTTATGGGTGAAAAATAGTCCTATTTTTTGTGGCGGTAGTGTGTGGAGGCAATGTGGGGACTTGCTCTCATAGCTAATTTTGTTGTGTTATAGTCTGCACTGATCAAAGCAGTGAGAGGAGGTCAACCACTAGCCTCCCTTGGGATCCAGGTCAAGGAAGGATTTCCAGCAGGTCTGTTGAGGAAAGCTGCTTTCCTGCAGACTTGGAAAACTGAAATGGGATCTCTTAAAGACTATAATTTTTGAAATAATAGCCTAGAGATACTGTATTATATTATACTTTTTTAAAATTTAGTAGTTTATGATGTGTAAGCCAGTTGTGTGTGCACAGTCCATGAGGCTCCCAGAGATGTTTAACTATGCTGATTGCTGTCCTCTGAGTCAGCCCTCTGGAGTCAGGGGAGATTATTCCTTCCTCAGGATCACAGAAGATGAGTCAGAGGAAGGGGGACCCTGCAGCGAGGACTGAGGGCAAGATGCTGCTGAGGACAGGGAGTAGGCAGGACTCTGGCACTGAAAGCCCAGTGTTTCAGAGGGAGCCAGGGGACTGTGTGCAACTTGTCAGAATTGAGAAGGTCATTGAGCTGATGATCTGAGAGCAAGCCTGAGGGAAAGGACCCACCTAGTTAGGACACAGGAGGCAGGGAGAGAGTTTCTCTCAGTTTTTCATTCCATTTTCTGTGTTCCTTAATTTTTTTTTTTTTTTTTGACTTTTCAGTCATTTGAAGGAACTTATTGGTCTTGTACCTGGTTTAAGCAAAAGTCTCTCTGGAATTTACAAAGATACTGCTGTGTTCTTGAGTTCTTTGAAGATAAAGATGAAGCAGAGTCATCTCAAAGCTCTGCTGACTCAGCATCATAAGTACTAAGACTCATTAAGAACTGATGCTTAATTTTCCAGGTACCATGATGACTTGAATGAGTTAAAATATCTTTATGAAGCTGAACCAGGACAGGAGGGCAAATAGGAAGCCTGTGGCAAGAAAGAAAACACATCCCTAAAAATTCAGATGAGCAGAACAGCCACTGTGCAATCACTTCTCACTGATTTACTCCTATATCCTTCACCGTTATCAAAAGGTTGATACGACAGGAGTAGCTGTATATAGTATTTTTTCTCAGATGTGCATGCCTCAGGTTCTTATCACTTTACATTATGGCATTGCATTGTTAGATCATGACTTAATCACCCTTTTAACTGTTATAACAAAAATATTTTCCATTTACATCCATATTACACTAATTTTGTTTAAAAGTCTCAATAAAGCAGGGACTATCAAAGTTGGTTCCTGAGAGATACCTGGACAAGGTTAGTTTAATTTATTAGTGTAACTATCATGCTTGAATTTTTTTTATTTCGAAGACTATGTCTTTTAAGAAAATCCTATTGGTATTATAAAGCATAAATTATTGCAGAGAAGGAGCTACACTGATAGGTTTGTAAAGTTATTTGCATTTTCTGACTGCAATAATATATATATTTTTATGAATGGTCTTCTGTTAAAACACGGAGATGGGCAGCGTTTGCTTGAAACGTTAATGATGGTCAACTCCTTTGCATGAAAGAGGAGATTTTTTAGCCTATGAAAGAGGAGATTTTTTGGTGATTACTTAGTTTATTCATTTTAGCTGGGATCAGGGACTATATCAGAGCCTAAAAATCTTTTCTCTATGTCACAGACAAGTTTCCCTTTGTATATTTTTTCCACTGCATTAATTTTTTGTTGTGATTAAGCACCGAAGTGCAAGGGACTTGAAAGCAGCTATTTGTTTCCATTTCTTTTTCATTATTAGATAAATTCATTAAAAACATATTCCTGAAACTGTAAGGCCAATATAGTCAAAGAGTGGTTACAACCAAAATCCTCTCCTCAGGCTCTGGAGTTCTTCTTTTTTCATAACTATTTAACATGTGTCTTAGATCCTCCTCCCCTAGTAAATGTACTTCCCTTTTCTATAGGCTCAGTAGCTCACTTCTTTGCTGAATTAACAGAAAAAACTTAATCTTTGCCAGCTTTGTACAGCACCTTGAGGAAAGACTGTGCTTATATCCATTGAGCTCCATGTCGTCTGTGGCTGCATTCCCTCCAGTGCCCATTGTGTCTGTTCTTCAGTACTTTAAATTCAACACTTTCAGATTATAATGAAAAACTTCCAGATACAGAGTTTAAATTTTCATTACATATGTTATCAGCAGGGAACATCATGGAGTTCTAGTGCCTGAATGAGTTCTATGCATTACTTGTAATGTAAAAAACCCCAGCAGTAACAGGAATATCACATCCTAATTAACCATGATACTCTTGCACAGATTAAAAATAAATATATAATCTGCTTCTTTCCTACTTACTAACTCTTGCCTAAATAGTGTTTCTGGACATGCTGTCGTGGAAAAACAAGGCTGCCTTTACCTTTGCAATATACAGAGGATCTTCTGGATCTTTATTATAAATTTATGTACAGAGAATCAATAGAAAACATTTCTTTTGTTGGCAAATAGTTGCTAGCACACAGTCTAGCAAATCATATCTTGCTTTATTCACACTGCACTTAACAGCAGTGCAGCCAGCTGTTAAAGAATAATAGAGTTATATCAAATGGCTTGGCCTTTCAGTTGGGAGAAGCATCCAAAAGTTCAGACACTTACCTGGAACCCTCCCAAAGAATGGTGGCGTGGAAAGTATGCTCAGAAATTGCCACTAAAAAAGCTACTTTGTAGAGCAATCCTCTTTTTGTATTTTGTAAGGTGCCTTAAGGTACAGAGGTTTGAGTACCTAAAAATAATTACAAAATGTGTTAGTTAATCAAAGGTATGTGCGAAGCCATGGAGTGAGGACTTGTTGACTTTTGATTTTGTGTTTCCTGTTCCCACTACAGTTAGAAGTCCTGAAATTAGCCTTTAAAATACTATATATATCAGAAACTAGGAAAACATATCTTACTGCTTTTAAACAGTTTGTTAAGTTTTTCTAACTTTAATAAGCAGTTTTTTATATTCTCTTTATGATTCTGAGCTCCTCATATATGCATATATATGATTTGAAAGGATAGAAAACTAAAAGTAGAAGAGAATAAATTTTGGCATACCCAGTCTTTTACTAACAGTGGCAAACAGGCTTTTATCCATAATTTCTGTTCTTAGGAAGCTTTTGCCTGCATTTGAAGACAAAAGTCCTGGCCCTTCTGAACTCAGTTAGGATTCTATTAGTAGAACACCCCACATACTTTCTCACTGCTGAAATCCATTGCAGTTTTCCAGCAGGTGTGTTCAGAACAGAACCTGGATGTACTGACAGCGGGCTCGGAGGTCTCCAGTCTGATTCTTCTTGTCACGAAGTTGTCTTCATGAGAAACAGGGCTGCAACATTAAAATCCTCAGTTTTTATGGGGGGCGGAAATTTTGCTGGTGTGAGATTTCAGTCTAAAATGCTGTTTATACATATGATATCTTTGCATATGCTCTCAGCATAAATTATATATTTCACATTTCCCTCTGGGAAAGATGGTTATGTAGTGGTGAAAACAGGGTGGTTGTTCCCCACCCCACTCCCCATTTTCTCTTTGGACTTTATGGAAAAATAAGATACTGCTGGTGCTGTGTACAAGTGTGAGACCACCAGCTAATTTTGCATAGCCCACTGAACAGTTAGATGGGAATTGCTCTTCAGGGTGTTCTCTTTGACAATAAACAGAAGCCTCAAGTCTGTGTTTGGCTGCAGTTCAAAAAAATTACTAAGGAATCCTACACACTTATGTATATGAATACAAGCAATTGCACATTCCCATACAGTAAGCCTGCAACCACAGTTATTAACATTTTAAAATGAGTAAATGCAAATAAAATGACTGAGTAATACATGTTATGTTAAGATCAGCTATATGAAAAGCAAAAGGATTAAAAGTTAATTTCATCCTTTTTAATTCAAGGGACATATAAATGGCATTCTGGGTAGAGTCAACTCCTCTTTTATCAGTCCTTTGATGCTGCTTTCTCACTGATTCAGTTGTTCAAATGCTACCTACATAATAAAATCCTGAGTTAATTTACTAAGATTTTACACCAGTGCAAATGAAAGAAGGGAAAGTGCTAAACAAGGCAATTAGCACTCTGTTTAGTGCACTCCCAAAATAAATGTAGGCAATTTACAATTTGGCAAATGGTACTCTATCCAGATCCAAGTCATTTCAGCCTAAGGGGCTGGTGCAGTTCATTAGGGTTGAAGGGAAAGGGTCTTTGTTTTGCTTTGCTTTGTAACTATATGTATATATATATATATGTGTACACACAAGTACAAATACACACGTTGCTATTAAGGTCCACCCCATTTTACCATACAGCAACAGATGTGACCCCTCCTGAGGTCATTAGGATTTCTGATGGAGAAATGTCAAGCTCTATGCTCACACTGTCCACATAAGTGACCTCATTTATGGTGATAATGCTCTTTCCAAAGTGAGGGATTCCAAAATTGGCAACTCACTGATAACCTCCTTTGTGGCTTTCTTGCCATGATGGGTTTTTTGTGTACTTACATGTTTATTATCACTGGAGCTGTTCTGATCAGATCTGTGAACCTGGGAATGTCCTGGATGAAATGATAAGATAAAGCACTCTGCAACTACAACTGACTCTCTTTTTAATTGACAGGAAGACTGCACTATGACTTCCACGTTTATTCTTGTAAGCTCCTTATTAATGCGAAAATAATAGCTGTTATTAATGCAGGATCACAGCCAGCATTAATATTTAAGATGTAAGAATGAAAGAGGTTAAATACGTGTTTATATTAGTTTTAAACCAAGAGCTTTGCAAAACAGTTAAGGCAAGTAATGATGACCATATTCACAGAAGAGTGTATGTGGTGTGAAATACCTGCTATGTTCTGGGGTTTAAATACATATTCTTAGTGGCATAAAGGTCCTTGATGAGTCTCCTCCCTTGTCATGCCATTGTCTCTCTGAATTGCTGCTGCCTCTTATGAAAGAGAATACAGATGAAGATTCTAGACAAAATATGTGATATGCTATGAAATTAGCACTGATTTATTTTTTTGTTTATTCTATATGTAGAGCTCTTTTATATGTTAGATCATAAGGTAAAAGCATTCTTTTGTGCCCTCTAGCTGCTGGTTGCACAAATGAAAGAAAGAGGGAGAAAACAACCCTGTGATTATTAAATTCGCCTCATCTTTAGGGTTAAGTACCTTGGCTAATAAAGACCTCTCATGAGGATAAAGTTTCTTTCTTGGCAATGTCACATCCATTTAAGTAAAAATCATCTGGATGCTTTCAGGGATTCAAGCTGTTACCTTTACATAAAGCATCTACACCGATTCTTTGTATTGTTTTTATCCTCTGAGAAAGCCTGACACTGCATTTCTTGGTTAAGCAAACCTCCCACTGAGGGCAGGCTGTGGGATTGGGCCCTTTTGTGCTACAGAAATCTCTGCTTAACAAGAAAGAAAAAAATGTTTATGTGTTCATGCAAAATGCAAGAACTGTTTAATATAATTAAACACAGTATTTCAAACAGTGACAATTCACCCTAATCCTGTACTAAGCAATCATGAAGACATTTGATTTCAGATTTGGTTTTGGTAGCATCATATCCCAAACTGCTTAATTCTCTTTGGTAGGTTGTTCTAATAATACATTTATTAAAACAAACAAGTTTCTGCATTGTTACAGCTTATAAAAAAAATTGTATTTTGTTACACTGTTCTCTAAACAACCTCATCACTCAACACCTATTGTATGTATCTGAAGTCTTTGCAAAATATTGTGGAACAAAATGCCACTGATCTTCTCTCTGCATTCTGGTTCGGTATGTGCAAATTTGGGTTTATGCAGGCTTGCTTCATAGCAAAAGGATCTAGTTTAGACTCAAGTAAGAACTTAATAACTTGTAGGCACAGTTAAGCAGTGGTATAGGTCGCCAGGAGAGGTGTCAAGTCTCTGTGTTTTCAACAAGAGGTTGGACGAATGTGTCAGGAAGAGTTCAGGTATCTGATCCTGCCTCCAGGCAGGTATGTAGCATGGATGAGCTTTCCAAATCCTTTTCAGTTAGGTATTTTCATGATTCAGTGCTCCTGCCCTTTGCAGGTGAGGCTATGTGAGTCCTTGAATTGCTGTTCCTTCCCCTAAAGGCTGTGCCTATGTTTTGGAGACAGTGAGTGATACTGATGCCCATCCCCTCCCACTCCATGTAAGAGAAGGAGGTTGCTCAGCCTCCAGGCAGTCTGTCAGTAGGCTATCCTTGTTAGCCAGAAGTTTAGTCTTCACCCTTGCTCGTGATCTATTTAGGGGGGCATTTTCCTTCTCAGATTTGAACCTTATATAATACAGAGTGAAGCTGTCTTTGCTGAATTGTACGTAGTACAGTAACACTAAAACCACATCTGAATCTTACTCACATTTCAGGAATGGGAAGGGAAAAGACCTTTCTCTTGGCATCAAACATTGGATGTTATTTTTTGTTACATCCTAGTTATTTCATCAAAGTTGAGATTGCAGAGGAATCCCTGTGATCCGTCTTTGACCCTGTGATACATATGATTCTTTTCTATTTCTGTCTACAGACTAAATAATGCTAGGAAAGAACTATGCAAGATAAAAAAGAGGAACATAATGTCTGAAGAAAATGTTTTACTCTGCTTTGGATTTTCCCAATATTGTCAATTCTTTGTTTTGAATCAATTTTTTTGCTGTTAAGGGAAAAAGAAATATATTCCAGCCCGTCTTGTGTTCCAGCTTCTTTACCTTTGTCTGCCTAACTCAGCTGGTATTTAATTGGTCAGCAATAGGAGGGAAGTCTCCTTTGAGGTAATGAATATTGACTGTTTATGTTGAAATGTCACTGTGAAAAGAAAGCCCAGCACCAAAGAGGCGGAACTCAGTGTGAGAGTTTCAGACACAAAGGAGACACCAGCAAAGCACAGGCATTGAAAAGCAAAGCAGCTGAAATTCAAAGAAAAGATGAAACAGAAATGGTCTACATGTGTGGGAATTTTAAGCTGTCAGTTGACAGGTGAAAAAGTCATTATTCCACCTGTTAGAACTAAGTGTAATTGCTTGTTTTTCCTAAAATAACACAGAGGCTGTGACTCATAAATTTTTTAATTGAAAATTCATTTAAACTTATTTGCAAATACTTTACTTTTTCTTTTGAGGTACGTATATTAAACTCATTAACCAATTTTTCTACCTCAGACATGTGAGAAGGAAGGTACCATATTTTCTCTGTTTTATTGGGTATTAGATAAATCTTGTATTCACCCACTTGCTTTTTCTCGTAAAGAAACTTGAATAGCAACTTTAGAGTTCGACATGCAAGTTTATCATCCATTCTATAGCACTCATTGATTTGGAATGAATAAAAGCTGTTCTCCAGCATCAATCCACTCCATGATGTATGGCCTGGAAGTTTTCACTGTTTCATAAAAGCTGTTCTTTGTTTCCAGTTGCGTAATAAGGGATTGTATGAGGATCTGATATATTTTAAGCCATTTCTTATCTAGATGGCATGGGGAAGCCAACCAGAAGATTTCTGGGCTCCATAATTAAGTTTTGATTGTTGAATCCACTGTTCTTTCTCCTCTGTCATATTTTTTGTGGTGACCTTTCGGGAACTCTGCTGAATAGTTTTTGCAAAGTTGACCCATTGCTATGCGGCATAACCTCTAGTTGTTCCATTTTGTTCAGCTGAGTCCTTTAGTATTCAGCTTTGATACACAATGAATTTTTTATTTTTAATGTAAACACTGACTTCGTTGTTTTGGGTAAAATTTACTATGATGTAGTTTAATTTATGTACATTCTTCTGGCTAAGGATCTTCATGGATATCAGTCAGGGGCTGAGCTCACCATATTTAGTCATAGATATTGTTTTTGCAAACAATCAATCTTCTTTTTACATTCCCTCTTGTTTGATTTTGTATTCCACAGTAGTAAATTCCATTAAGACTCTTTGGGAAAGCAAGAGTAAGTAAGTAAAAGCTCTTACAAGTCAGTGTGTCTTAAACAAAATATATTGCAAACATATTCTGCTTTTTCTATGAAAAAAACTGTTCAAAAAACTTAAATCAGAACATTTAAAATAGACCTTTATATTAAAAAGAATATTTTTTTCCCCGCAGACAGAAAGATTGCATGAATGGGGCAAATATTCCTTCAAAAATCTGAGCCTTTATTTTCAAGTCTCCATTTTAGTTTTGGCATTTAGAATATTCATGTGGTGTTTTTAAAATGTTCCCTGAATCAGACAAGTGTTTGAATCCAGTAGGCTTTTGTTTTTTATTTTCTCATGATGAATCATTGAACAATTTCTGCATTAGCTTCAATCTGGGCCCATTCACACAATGTGTCCATCTGAATCCTGCAATTCTGTAAAGAGTGGGCTGCTTTAAATAGAAAAGTATCACCAGAACCTGGACTGTAAACAAAGCATTAAATGAATTAAACATGTAAAAAACATCTGCAATGAGGGGAGCTAAATTTTGTTACTGCTACCATTTCTATACAGTCAGCAAAGGCTTTANTATCGCTTTCTTTTTTAAAATAGTTGAACTTTTCATGGTTAAGGTCCTCAAAATGCTGACCTCTTCAGCAAAGGATTGTTTCATATCTCAGTGTGTCGTTCCAAAACACTGTGATTTAGACTTCCATTACTTTGTTTTGATTNAAGTTGATGCTTTCCACAGCCACTCAGAATTCCCAGTGGGAGAGCTGTGATATCCCACAAAAGTTGGGATGAACAGGCAGTGGGGGTAGGCAAAAGCAGCAAAGATGATTTATGGGTGTTTGGTTTGGGATTTGGGGTTTTCCTNCTGTGACATTCACCTACCTCGATCTAACAAGCTTTGTGTTCCCTGTCCAGATGAAGAGTGATACTTCTTCATTAGCAAGATCAGTTTCACCTTTAAAAACCCTTTGCTTCCCGTTTGCATTAAGCCAGATTGAGATGTCTTGGGTCATGATGACATTTCGGGAGTATTCAGAAGCAAAAGAGGAAGTCATTACATCTGCAGTTCACCTGCAAAGAAGATGTCATTAAAAAAGGAAGCAAAATGAACCCCTGTCAACTTGTTAGGGCCCAAAAGGTAATTCTGCCATCATATATGGAGCATAGTATGATACAGAATCCTATTATTGCTGACACTAGATAACTTAGTGGTGTAAAAGGTTCTCTTTTCCAGAAAAGTTCAGGTGATACTACATTTATTAATGTGTCAGTTTGAGGAGACGTGATGTCATTTCTGTTGTCTGCGGGGATGAAAACTGGAGTGTCCTTGCTCCTGTCAACACGCTATCATCTTAATTTCTTTCACTGTGCACCTTGTTGCCATCTGTGGAGGGGAGAGCAAGGGATGAGGGTGAAGTGTCAGGGGAGATGCCTTTTTAAAAAGAACATACTAGTATTTGACATTTATCATTTTAACCTGCCTTTTTCCAAAACACAAATTTATTACATCAACATCTCTGGTGAATGGTTGGCCTGATCCTGCCAGGATCCAGTGTCTTTGAGTTGAGGCATTGCCTGATACTGTAGCTTTAGAGAATCAGGATTTTGTCCTTCTCTAATAATCCTCAATTCAGAACATAAATATTATTTTGTTTTCTACTTGACATAAAATCTAGCAACTGCATTCCATTCCAGTGTAATTGAAAAGACAGTTGAATTTTCAGACTGTGAAGATATGTGATACAATTTGCAGGAATACTGATAGTCACATCTTATTTTACTAATTGAGAGTGTGTAGAAGTCTGAATTACGCACATTATTTCAAAAAACATGGCTTTGTTTTTATGAAGCTAAACTGATATCTTTTTGGAAGACCCTCGTTATAGATACAAGGTTAAATGCTTGTTTTTAGGAAATAGATGAATCATTTTTCATTTGTGCTGCATAAGGATACAGAAGGTAGAGAAAATGTTTCAGGATGAAAGTGTCTGGAGATACAGAATGGCTGAAGAAACTAATCTGAATGCTTTTAATGAAGGTGATTATTACTAAAAGGGAGCATTTTCCAGGTGAAAAACATTTGCTCTTGCCCACTGAATGCAATCTAGAGTTTTTGTATGAACATTGTAGTAACAGGAAATATTTTCTTTCAGTTCCAAGGTGTCACATGCTGATTCTGTGCAACACATTTCAATAAGGGTATTATAACAACTCGTCTGATACTGATCTTAATGGATTTTTGAACTGCTAATATTTCTGATTTGAACTGCGTGTACTTCAATTGATGATCTGAGCATTCCACAAATACCAGAACTAGCATGTTTACTGCCCTGCAGTTGATTGATATCTGCTAATGAAAAAAGCACCTGCAAAAATGATAAAGGAAAGTTACTAATTGGTTTAACTTAGGTCAGCCACTTCATATTTTATAAATGAGGAAACTTTTAAGGAATTGCTGCTGGAAGCCATCTGCTAACTAAACAAAAATGAATGATAATCATCAAGTTCCACATGCCACTTAGAGAAAGTATCATCAGAAGAAAAAAATACAGCTGCTTGCTTCGAAGTAAGAGCAATGTAGGGACTCAAATTCAAAGCCTCTAATAATCATCTATATAATGTAAAATGTTAATCAGTTTGGTGTACACAAACCTGTCAGCAGTTCTGGATCCCTTTTCAAGATACCAGAGAGACAACTTGTGGTC
Organism: Pitta sordida; assembly: GCA_013390025.1. Lineage (NCBI taxonomy): Eukaryota > Metazoa > Chordata > Aves > Passeriformes > Pittidae > Pitta > Pitta sordida. Next base: position 254,958 of record WEKX01009579.1, read on the forward strand.
ACTTTTAAGAGCTGCCAGTAGAATTTGCAATAACAAATTATGATTTATTATTCCTTCCAGGACATCCAATGTTTCTGTTCCCAGTTCTACTTCTCTCCCCATCATCCTTTTTCCAGCTAAAACTCTATCAGGCTGGGAAATGCTCAGGAAGTGTGTATTCCTCTTGTATTGTGCATAATTTTGCAAGTCATTAAACCTTTGTTTCTTGTCTTTTCTAACCTTCTTGGTAACCTATCTAAACTACTCTCAAAGGAAAATGAGTCAATCAGGAAAGAGGCAGCCCTAATGCCAAAGCAAAAATAAAAATCCCAACCGAACCCAGAAATAGAAATAAAAAGGGAAAAGCTTTCACTTTAGGAATGTAAGTACAACTTTTGGCTTCACTCCTTTAAAGACATACACTATGTTTTAATTTATTTCTACTGCTTGTGTAATTCTATTGAATCTGAAAGGTTATTCATGTGTGTCAAATTAAGCACACTGAAGAATGTGGGAATACTTCAAGTTACATTTTAATGTGAAGGATGCTACAGAATCACAAAATATATTAGATTCTTCTTAGAAGTTAAGTTCAAAATAAAGACCTACAGAACATCTATGTGGTGTTTTGCCAGAAACAACATTTTTCATTAATAAGGGCCAATCCTGTTTACCATGTTGGCATGGTAGTCCTGAGAAAATTAAATTTTCTTCACAGTAAAGACATATTTTCTTCNGAATCCACCTAACAATTGACACGTGGCTGGTATGGGGATTTTTTTCCTATGGCTGGCCTGAGCTGGCCAAGATCTTCGTCTGTCCCTTTCCAAGCCTGGATTAATTTTACCTCTGTGGTGACCGTTAATAA
>WEKX01009579.1:262579-276290 GCA_013390025.1 Pitta sordida
ATAGAAAACATTTTAAATATAATATTACAAAACAAGGTTATATTATGTGATTTTATTTGAAGAACACACCGATTTTATGCTTATTGATAATTCAAACAGAGATTTGTTTTAAAATACCACTGCAGGTAATGCCAAAAGGAAAGTAGGTTCTCTGGCATATGTAAGATGGAAAAAAGAGGGTATTCCTGAAAGAGGAACGTACATCAGTCAAAGACATCAATAAATAAAGCTCTTTTTCATATGTAAATGGGAATTTCTAAAGTAAAGAAGGTATTGTTTTATAAACAGTGAGATAATATTCTTGAAAAAGGTTACCAGTGATTACATAAGTTATCTCTTCCATAAAGAAATTTAGAGCTCATAGTTGCTCTTTTCATTAAAAAGGCTTTTCATCTACTCTCACACAGAAAGCCAAGCGCTGCATTTTAATTAGAGATAATAAATAATTATATTAGCAAACTGAAACTATTAAAGTCTTTTTGTGATGCTGTATAGCTGTATTTCTCTCTAAACATTTGAGTGTATACATTCAGCTTTTGATTCACAGATCACATTAAAGGAGATAATATATCAATATGAACAATATTCAGGGTTTTTTGACAACGAGCAAAATACCTTTATACCTTAAAGCAGAACGAAGCACCTTAAAATCTGTCCAGCTTGTCCAAAAATATTAAGTGGCCTCAGTAGAAATGCAATTAAAGACAATAACACCATCCAAAAAATACTATCAAACTAAGGAAAGATGAAGTGCCTGGATTTTACTGGCTAATGTGCTCCCCTTGATGTCAGCAAACGTTGGAGGAAGCCCTGCCAGAGAGTATTGGTTTTAATCCAGCTCCATCAGCTCTACAGGAAAGACTGGAAACATCTCTCATTCACACCTCTAAGCACAGATTCCCTTTTTTTTTTTATTATCACACATAGGGGCATCTTCTCAGTGTGAAATTAGTGCACCAGAGTCAAGGGCAGGAAAAAAACCGCAGGGACAGACTTCCCCAACTTATACACCCCACAGGGAGCAGCTGACGTTGAGAAAGCAGAGAAGAGAGCCATTAAAGTCCGGCCTGGGATTGACACTGACCTAGGCCTGCCATCCGGCTTTGTCCTACCATCTGCACAGACATGAACTTTGCCTCGAAAATTTGGCTTCTCAATTAACGTGTCCAGCTGGGGGGAGAATTCCGTCATTTGCCTAATATCATTATTGCCACTGTTCTGACATATTAATATTAAAAATATATGTGAACAGATCAAGCATTTGCCTAAGCGCTTTTCTTTTTATTTCACATAATAGGCACAGGGTGAAAGAAGACACAATATAATTTGAAAAGCATAACCCTGATTAGGCAGTGATTGGTACACAGCTAGAGTTACATTTAAAAACATTTTCATTATTAGCAGTGCCTGTCAAATACAATGCTTTTTATTTTTTCTAGCTGTTGTGCAAGTAGATGCAAGGTCATATGTTGTTTTGAGGTTTGAGTAAACAGAAAATGAGTTATATCTTAGCAAGTTTTTTGCAGAATAGACAATTTAAGATGCTATTTTTGCCAGAGGACATTCTATTTTAATTGGTAATTTTGTGAAAGCAAAACACAGGCTTCTGTTACATTGTTGTGGTGTGGTGGAATCAATGACATCTCTGGATTAGGCCTTGAATGCTTCAAGCTTGGTTTTACAGCATTTGCAGCTCTTCTCTCCCTGCCAACAGTAACAACCTAATAGGATAATGAATGAGACCTCAAACGTTGGGAGCTGGGGAGATTGGAGATAGAGTATATTTGTAAATCTTGGCATGATGCAGCTCCTTCTAAGCTCAAAGATGCTTTAAATGGATATCTAATAATAACATTATATTTATTTCGAGTCCCCACTGGAGAAAATAACATGCTTGCCGTTGCCTCACCAACATTATCCTGTGTGCAACATCATGCTGCCTTCAAAAAATGCTTCTAACATGAAGAAATCACCTTGAAAATTCTCATATTTTGCCTGTCTCTGAGTCCTGGGTTGTTTTCAGTCTTGAGCATATAAACATGTGTGTACTTGCTTACTTTTTCTACCTCAGAATAATCACACTGAACTCTCAACAACTTGTGAGTAAATCTAAATCTACCAAAGACTGAACTCTGTAAAATCCACAAGCTCCTTTGAAAGTTACTCCTGTAATACGTTTGTAAAAGATGGGAATTTAAAAAAAACCTCTCAGTTGCTCAAACATGCAAATATGAGCGGTTTTTAATAAGCCCACATGCTACCTAACTCACATAGGTACTTCTGGAAAAAAACTCAGACTGTTCCTTTTCCTACCATATGGGGTTCCTCGTGACCTTTAAAGTCAATGGTTATCCATTTTTCTGTTACAATCAGTCTTTTTGGAGCAAGATGAAATGGTGCAAATTTCCACATACAATAGTATGTCTATGTCTTGAACTATATGAGTCTTTGTCTTGAACTTAATTATTAATTCTTTCTGGTCTTAAATAAGTATGGGTGCAACACACAGACGAGAAGTGAGACTTCCATTAACAAAACGTTCTGAGGATTAAATAATTTCTTTAAATGTATCACACACTTTTATCATAACAGAATAGGCCTGTCCTGTCCCTTGTTGAAGCACGATTGTCTCTAATTTAATCTTGAAGGAAAGAAATTCTACATCCTTATATTTTAGATGCAGTAGAGGACTTATGGAAACTTCTCTGACATAATGTTAACCCATTATATTAACCCTGACATAATGGACTGCAGCAGCTAGTAAATACCTTTTACATACTTACTGTAGAGAGCAGAAATTCAGTCTCACCATTTCCCCAAACTAACTTGAAGTTCTGGGAAGTTCAGAGTGCTGCTGAGCATACCAAGTCAGGGGCTCAAAGGACATGAGAACAGCTGATAAACCTGTGGCACATACCCAACAAGGCAGTTTGTGTCTCTGGGGTGTTTGTGTGGCCTTTTGTGACTTTAAATGTTGCGTTTCAAATTGCTTTTAAATATTAAACACATTAAATTTGCTCTTGGATCTCCTCTATAAACTCTTTCTGCTGAAGAAATTCTGTTGTGGAGCAGTGGTAAAATGACAGAGTGAGGGAGGGCAGGGAGAAAACCCTGGGATATAGACACTGATTTTTTCAGAGGTCTGTAATCCTCAGACACTACTCTTATCCCCTTCATGATCTCCTTTCCCTTCTGAGTAAGAAAAAAAATTACCAGAAATGCTTCAAGCTTGGGTTTACAGCATTTGCAGCTCTTCTCTCCCTCCAGTGTTTTTTTCTTTGGGAGGTAGATGATATCCCTCTGTTTGGTTTATTTCCCCTTGTGAGAAATAAATCTGTTTTCAGAAATGCTTCAGATACTTCCCTGTGAGCAGTTCTGCCTTATGCCCCAAAGGCACTCTGAGCTGAGCTGATTTAAGGATTTTGATGGAAGACGCTGCAAATGTTGATACACAATGTAACTCTAAGGCACATTCTTAAGCATATGCTAAAAATGGATTATGGTTTTTATTCTTTACTCACACTTCATCTTTCCAAATGGCTGATTACAATTTTCATCTGTTTATTTCAAGATCATTTAGTGGGCAAGAGGAGGAAACATATATCCTATTTCTGCTCCCATCTTCTACTACTTATTATATAGTTAGGATCCCAACATAAATGTCCATTCTTCAGAACTATCCAGGAGCTGAGCTGGGTTTTGGCACCCAGTGTAACACATGTCGAGGGTCTGAGCATCAAGAAATGCAACTGAAGCTGAGAAAGTCCGGAACTTCTAGAAGTCTCTCCATCTCTATAGTAAAAACAAAGCCAAAGTGAACAGAAATTTCCGGAAATGTAAATCTGAACAGTCTTGCTGTTCCCACTTACCATGACAAAGAAGGATCCCAAATAATTTCACTGACAGAGGTGAATTAGGGCTAAAAAATTACTCGATTCTGAAGTTGTCTTTAGTTTCTTTGGGTACTTAAGAGTAAGGCAGGGATTATAGACCTTGCTGAGAACGCTGTAAACTTTGCTGTGACAATGTCCATTACAAAATGAGTTACCAAATTCTTCTTTGATACTTATGCTGAGCCCTCTGGAATTTTTTAGGATAAACCACGCAACAACACACCACATGTGTCAAAAAGAGACTTTAAGTATGAATAGAAATCTCAAATGTTAAAAATTAAACTTAACTCATCCTGTGTGGGTCACACTTGAAGTTGGTTCTTTGAGTTTCACTCAGATGCTTTGATATCTGTCAAGTGTGTGTTACTTTACTGATGTGTCTAAAACCATGGCTTTTTTCTAGATTCAGAATCTTTCCTATTATCTCTTATAGCTTAGCAACAATTAACACATCCTCCCACTTCCATAGTCAGTACTTATACAAATAACTCTTCTGACAGTTTCAAAGTCTGCAACTTCACATTTTCTTCTTCCTTTGCACATGAACTTCTCTGCCTTAGTTTTATTAAATGGAAATGCTGCATAACTATTGCAAGGAGACTCGGACTGAATCTGGACCAGAAACATTAACTAGCTCAAATGAGAAATACAAACTAAAAAGCTGCCTGTCCATTTTGGAAACATGCAGATAATGTGTATGTCACTTGAAATTCACATGCATTTGGGATCAGCAAAGAAAAGTAATATACAGCAATGATATCTTTGATCATCGAAAGAACTCAGAAACATAGGAACTGTGTCGAGTGTGGTTATCATCAACCCATTTTCTATTCCCAGTGCACAAATCATTTCATGCATTCTACAACCCAAGCCACGATGCTGGGCTTCAAAAGCAATTTCAGCAGCAAAATAAGGTGCTTTTCTTCAATTTTCAAGCCATTTGTACGAGGTTAGTGTTGTTTACCCACCTGGTACACTGATATTTACATACCCCTTTAAAGAAAATTGGTAGGTATGATTTATGGAGTACTGTAAGAGCACAATTTTCCATGTAGTGCACCTAATCTGAAAGGGCACTTGCAAAGGTCACTCTGGCCATACAAATACCAAGTCTTCTCTTTGGAATAAGTTAGGATATTCATTTTTCTTGGAAAATGTCAGCAGTACCCTACTCCAGGGGTTAGTTTATGCAGATAAATGCGTAAGCCTTTAATCTTACGGCAAAAATACTCTACACAAATGTAAGAGAAGTCCATCTATCACTGTTAAGACCTGTAATTTGTTTTTATTTAAATCCCAAGCCAGGGCAGCCTGGGCAACAAAATTGTTAACATGGTAGCTCACATCTGAGCCAAGATTAAAGTATATAAACATACATCTGCTTTCAACCTGGGTGCACAGTACACCGTGTCTTCTGAAAGCCATAATCTGGATTTTTGAGCATCTCCAATATCTGGTCATGTTGTGCTACTGTGAAGTCTCAGAGTGCCTGACCTGAGCATGTTAAATTGTCCAATAAGTGTACCGTGTATTTCCAGCATTTTATCTCTCAATGAAGAACAGTGACAAATGTTTTTATAGTAAACACACCATAATAAAAAAAAGATTCATTTTCCAACATTGGACAAAAAGGGTATAAACCTAAGAGCTGCTTAAAATAATTCTAGTGCTATTTTTTATATAAGGTATTGATTTCTTTTTCGTGTGGGGAATGCTTTATATTCTTTTTCCTTCCATTTTTAATGGTCCATCTTAATCATTACTAGAAGTTGTTATTGACAACAAGAAACACTTCCATCTTGGTTGTTAATCATCCATGTGGGAAGTTGTTTTTATAGACAGTTTTTCAGGCTTGGTTTTAAATAATTTGGCAGAATATCTTATAATAAGGAGTCTCAGTTTTATTTATCTCAATAGCCAGAAACAAAGAATGGGATCTTAATGAGGTCTAGGAGATTTTAAAATGGAAATCATGTTGAAGTGCTCTTAAAAAATGATATTTTACATGTCTAAACTAGGAAAACTAATACATTGGGGTTTTTTAGAAAATACTGGCCAGTACTACTGAAATTTGTCAAGGTCTACAGTATTTCGTGCTACGTAAGAATAATGGATAGAGTTGGTTGATCCAGGTCTGTTGGTATTATGCTCCCACTTTTTATTCTTATTTAAACAAGGAAAGGGTGATGCGACATATCTTTATTTCACTGAATCACTTTTGAAAAGATCTGCACATTGTGTAACTTATTAAAATTTATTACAATTACAAAGATGTGTAGTTCAAACAAGGTGAATCAATGACTTAGGAAGCTCCTCAGGACTTGATGCAACACAGTGGCTTTTTTGGGAAGAATAATTATCTTTTATGTATTTTAGAATGGGCAAAATAGAACTTTAAAGTGGAATCCTAATGCACGTTTGTGTTAACTCTTGGATTTTCTCCATTGTGGCTTTCATCAGTTATTTCTAAAGGTAGAGGTGCTTTGTCTACATGGTAACATGCAGAAAAATCTCAAATAGTTATTTACCTGCCAGTCTAATCCTTTCAGGTCACTGTGCATGATATCCCTTAAATTCATGCCATCAGGTACCTTTGTATGAACCCTGAGACTGGCCAGTTAACAGCCTGAACCATGACACTGGCCATGACACTGAATCTCTGTGAGATGCTTTTAATTGGAGAGAACGAGAGGTAGTTTTTTTCCCTGGGTTTGTGGGTACTCTTGGGCTCCTCTTTCCTTTTCCTGACTTTATCTGTACACTATTTCACTTAGAAGCAATGCACCCATGAAATGGAGATTATCTGCAGTGCCTGGAGCTCAATATCTCCATTAGCATATATTCACTAAAATTAATTAATCTTCAAGTAGCTCAGCTGTTTCTACAGGGTACTGCACTATATAGTTATATTGTAAGGGAAGAAAGGTCTCTATATATTCAAAAAGGTGTAGCCACAAGACAGGAGCAATTTGAGGGGCAGGTAGCCTTGTCACCATAACAGGTAGTAATTACAAATAAATCTGAAATCTGTGTGAAAGCTTTGAGTACAGAGAAACTCACTCTGTTCTAAAAACTGAGTGAACCAAGGAGCAGGAGTGGATAACAATACCAGATTAAAATAATTATTTCTCTTTAACAGTAAAAGAAAAAGCCCTTAACAAACAACCCCCCCAACTGCCCCCACAAATGATCTTTTATAGGCCTTATAAAAATGACACTCCAGGTTGGTCTGTTGCATCCTTTGCCTCACTAGAACAAACTTCTGTGCAGGGACATAAAAGTCCTTCCACAGGAAAATGTAATGTGGTCAAAACAAACAGTTTAATATTCCTTTTACTACTACCTCTAAAAGTGATGTTAAAAAATTCTCCTGCTAGAAAAGCTAAACCTTTCCCTATGGATCATGTTGAGATCTTCTGTAGCATCTCCATATTGCCATTAAAAAAGAGTAGCACAAACTGGATGGGATTCCAAACAGGCGATTAGTTTGCCATTGAAGCATAACCAATGCCTCAACTAAAACAAGCAAACAAGCAGTTGAACATGTTAACATAATTTTCTATCATTTCTTTTTGATGTGGATTGGATGGAAAAATTCTGGGAAGCAAGCCATAATGTAGATTTTCAAAATTGATTAGCATTTTTGGACAGTGGCAGCAATTTCTGTGGTGGTGTAATTTATTTTAAGCTAAGATTGATTAGTGGTTTGGTTTGGTGTGGGGTTTTTTGGTGTGTTGGTTGTTGGGGGTTTTTTTGTTTGGTTTGTTGGGGTTTTTTTGTAAATGTGCACCAAAATTGCTGTGCAAATTGAGGTAAATGGAGCCATGAAATTATGGTGGAAATACAAACCATACTAAAAGGTTAACTCAGGCTAGTGAAGTCCAGTATATATTGCAGTGTATATGAGTGGTTTTCTTGGGTTAAGATTAGTGATTTATAATTGTCAAACAGTTCTTGTGGAAGAAAGATTGTTTTGTTTGTTGGCATAATAGTAATCATGGATCAATTCACATTAATTCTAATGTGGATATAACAATTCCATAGAAATGTCATTGTAGCTTAATGTTAATGTCCACTTACTTTAATGTTTTGGTGACTTTAAGAGTTGTCATTGCAAATGTTCAGTCTATCCCAGCTGACTGCTGGTATAAATGTATCATATTTTTACAGCTCTTTGAGTTTCTCTCTATTTCCAACACACAAAAACAATCTCTACAGAAACTATGTTCTTTCGGTGTTATCAGACACAAACAGAAAGTTAAGGAGTGAGTCATAGCAGGGCAATTCTCAAAAGAATGAGATCCTGCAAAGGTCAGCTTTTTTTGCTCGTCAATTGTTGACATTTAAGCATTTATTTCAGACACTGCTGATAATGTTTTCTGAGATAGTGGGGAAGAATTGCTGTGGTGGTATGCAATTATGAGCATAATGAAATGCAAAAATGCAAATAAGGTGATACGTGCCAGTCCTTTGGAGTGCCTTTTGTCAGAATTGCAGGCACCAGGAGACTTTGATAGATACCATGTCAGTACTCATTGCTAGAGCTGTGATATCTTTTAAAGAAGCATCTCTAACATGTTATCACTGGATGCTAATTAGAAGTAACCTTTGAAGATGAAAAATGCAGAGGTCATATTCTGTAAACTCTAAAACCAGCGCCAAACTAATTGTGTTGGTATCATTTTGCTGCACAAGACAGCATTGCCCTTTTTTATGCCACATTTATACATCAGCACTGTAATACCCAGTTCAGTGATACTCAGCATCCCTTCTGCTCCAGGGATTTTTTTCTCATGGGGCTATATCCTGTTTGTTAAAGCCTCTGCATTTTTTGGTAAACCATAAAGATATCTTGCATATTTAAAAAAAAATTAGATATTTTCTGAGGGTTTCATAACTCAGTATTAGATAAGGGAAAGCACAGTTGGGCAGAGTGGATATGATAAGCTACAACTACAGTGAGGCTGGAAATCAGAAGAGCAACTGCCATAATGGAATGATGAGGCAATAGGGCTAAAATGGTAGAGTTAAGATGGAATGTGAACCACTTTTACATTGCTTTTTATGACATAGTTTCCCACACTAACTGGGACATGACTTTACTGAACCAGAAGGTCCTGGGTTCCCCTAAAGTACTGTATTTTCACAGCCATGTACCATACCTGCTATAAAGTTAAAATGGAAGGAAGAAACTCATAGATAGTACTTTAGACTAGAAAGATTTTGGACCTGGAGCATGCCAGCCTAATAATGATGGTCTTTCAAAGCAGATGCTTTAAATCCAGCATTTGAACAATTCCATTAATTTTAGCATCCACCTTAACTGCTGCTTTGGGGCCACTGTTTCAGTACAGAGTGAGGCTTGAGTCTGTGTGAATATTTCACTTGACAACATTAGGAACTGGTAATATTTTGTTTCTTTGGTAGTTTAAGTGAGCATGACCTAGAAGTAATAATTAAACTGTTGTATCCACAGTTTTGCCTGTCAGAGAAGCAGGACTTAAGCATGTGAAACATTCAGATTTTGTGTGACTTCAACCATCTAGATTCAGTGTTACAAATTCAAAACACATTGTCAGACCCAGAGCAGGACTGCAGGTAAATGTGAAATAAAAGCAGAAAGCAAGAGGAGGAAATACGTACATCCAAAGAGTGGACTGGCTTAATGAGTGCTTATACCAGTTAGCTCTCGTAATTCCCTTAGAATGAAGGATGAATCAGTTCCTGAAATGATTTCTTCAAAAATTGTTTCTGTTGCCAAATGATCCTGAGAAACTAAGAAGAAAATTCCAAAGGCAAACAAAGTTGTTCAACATCCCCTGAAAAAGGGGGCACGTTGAACTTAATTGCATGGAATAGCTACAGCTGTCAATACTTTTTTCTCTTTTGCAGCATGTAATGTATTCAGATTTTAAGTTTTTGACATGGAAACCTTAAAAGAATTAGAATAATTTCTCTGTTTGTGGGTTGTTTTGCATACAATATCTATCAGCTTTGATGTATTTCACTAGGGAACTAGTTGTCAATCCCTGTGTGTAGTTTTTTTCCAGAACTTTTAATGTGCTTTTCTTTTATGATGCTCCCTCACATATAAAGCTACTGTACTTTGGCTACCAACTTAATCAGTCCTCATTATAATTATACTCAGCATATTATCAACTTTGTATTGCACTCAAAATTACTTGCCCCTGGGGAAGGATGCCAATAAGAATATGAAACAGTTCTCAGGCAAAATTTGCCTCTCACATTCCTTGCAGATTTAATTTTTCAAGGGTTATCTCTGACACTGGAAATAGAAGAGGCTGAATTCTGAAAACTCCCTTCTTGCTCTGCCTTTCGTATTTGTCTGTGACAGGTTCTAGTTGTCAGCTAAGTCTCCCATGTACTATGATAATGAAAGTGATAATAATTTTTAGTGTTACCAGAAGATTGTTTTGCCTCTGTCAGAAAAGCCCGGCTGTAATAGAAAATCTCTATTATACCAAGACTCACTAGATGAATTAAAGCCATGAGCATACAACTGCTGCTTTAGTCCTGTTCTCTGTGATGTGTCAGTAAATTTAGCTTATAGGAGTAGTAAACTAAAAAGATATGCAGTGGAATCCTTGCTGAACTCAATGGCAAAATTTGTTCACTGCCCATGTCTGCAAAGCTTTTGTACAGTTGTCTAAATGAATGTTATGGAAAGCAACTGGTTTTACTGCCATACCTTCAATATTGCATTTCCCTATCATATAATGACCATAATATGGTATCTCAGATAATTAAGATTTGTCCTGTGTAAGGATCACTGCCCTGTGCTGTGGTCCAGAGAGGGACACTATGAGCCAGGGCATCCTTGTGTTGGATTTGTCTCACCACTGTTCATTCCTAAATATGCCAGTTCAGTTCTACTTCTGGGTGTAGCAGCACAAAGTCCAGCCTGTGCCTCATTCTGCCAGTTTTGTTTCTCTTCCAGGAAAACATGAGCATCTGCCAGGACTGGGTTCAACATGGAGTGATTCAGTTTTGGAACTTACTGCATTTATTTATGGCTTAATGACAGTGCAACAAGTGCAATTAATGTTTAAGCTTAATTCAAGACCTGAGAACTGGAGGAATATTTCTGGTGGAGGCACATGCTCTTACAGAGTACAAAACCCCATGAAAGTGCATTGCCTGTCTTTCTTTGGTCTGGCAGTCTGTCTGTACAGATTTCCTCCCAGATATAAGAAGGCTGCTGCTGACTGTTTTCCAGTGAAACAGATTCCAGCCTGATTTTAGATCTAATCCCCAGTTGGTTTGACATTTTTATGTGACATATAGTTTGAAGGAAAATCTGCACAACTTGCAAATGGCTTGTCTTCAGAAAGGATGGGAACAGTGTGATTCATTTTCTCTGACTACCACTGATCCTTACAGGTATTTTTCTCATTCTTCTTCTGCTTGGATATGATAGACAAGAAAATCTAGAGGTAAGGTTGGCAGCCTACACTTACGATGCAGTGGGTCATTTCCTATACTGTGTTTCTTCCAGATGTCACTGCAATTCAAGGGAAAATGTCACTAGGAAGCTATATTATGACATGTTGCTTCTTTTCTCATTGCAGATACAGGGAGTTATCTCAGTTTGGCTTTCTTAAATATAGGTTATTGATCCATATAGGGTCAGGGAACATCCACCTGCAATATATATGTATATAGTAACCCTTTTCTAGTGGAAGGAGGAGTACGCAATAAATTGATATATTCACCTTGGATGGGAATTGTTTTTATGTCCCCTTCCTTTAGTCCTAAATTTGTTTCTGAGGACAAGGGCATGTGGCTGCTGTGGCATTCACCTGTGCTACTCTGGCATTGCAAAATTCAGTGCTCCAAATAAAAAGACAAACATCTCAAGCTTACACTCTCTGATCTGAGTCAGGTCGCGACAAACGTAACTTAGCTTCCCACCCTGTTCAGAGCAGCCTATTTTTAAAAGATGTGTTTATAATGCCCATCACCTCAGAAAAGTTTGGATTTGCCTTCTAATTGAGAAAAAAACCAGTATGCCATGAACTCATATAAATACTTAAAATCCCTTAGCATCATATAATTCGATGCAGTCAGAGGAGCCCTTACAAAAAAAGGCCACCTGACAGACTACACCTCCCAGGTTCCCACACAGGTGGAACCAGAGGGTACCACCCTCTCCTAGGTATAAATTCTCACAGATGTGTGCAAGAGTGTGCTTAAGATAGTGGAGGGTTTTGTGTAAAGACAGATGTTGCTTCAGTGCTTCTCTGTGAAGGTAGCTTTCTGTCAATTATAACATCTTTTTTTCCAGTGTCTAATTGCTTCCTTCACTATCTGCTCTTCTTTTAATTAACACTTCTGCTATTATAACCACCATAAAAACCTAAGCTTTTTAAGATATCCTTTTCTCTTGTGCTCACAGCACTATGTTTGGCTGTAAGCTTCACACATATTCTAGGCTCTATAGTAAGACAAAAGGAGTGTCCTGCTGGCTCTCCTGGTGTTTATGTTGGATGTAGCAGAGTTGTGAGCACCTGTGTGTGTATACTGGCAGTGACCTGTGTTTCTGCTGCCAGGTATTTCTAGCCCCTGGTCTAGGCAGTTAGTGAATGCTGTAATTACAGTAAGCTGTTGTATCCCAATAAATGTTAGGTTGCGAGTTAATTAGTCTCAGCCTTCTCATGGAGGCAGAGACCCTTCTGTGCACTGTGAACACTGATACCCAGGGGTGGTGGTGGCTCCAGGGGTGCAAGAGGAGAGTGTTAAGCATCAGCTCTTTGAAGATTTTGCTTCCTTACTTGTTCCCCTGCCTTATAGTTGGGAGGGAATGAGAACACATCACAGTCCATCCAGCTCAGATGTGGCCTGTCTGACCCAACTAATGCTGCTGGCACTGCATGATTTCTACCTCTGGATTCTCCAGTGTGAGCAGCCAATTTATGGTTTCTTCTTCCACTGATGGGGGAAGCAGCTCTTTGTGCCCTTTACGCTCCACTCGTAAAAGTCTGGACTTAATTTGGCCCTTGTGAATTAGGGCTGTAAAAACAAAAGGCAGGTGAGGCTTGCAACAACGGGCTGACTGAATAAATCAGCTCTATTCTTTTTTATTATTTTTTTTAATATGTTAATGTGATAGAGTGAGCCTAAAATAAAAATCCTCATTAATGAGGGAAAAATTAAGCTCCTCCTGAACTGTGTGTCACAGCCATGTGTGTGACACTGCTCCTTTATTAGCCTGCTGCTGCACCTCACTGGCGATCCCAGCCTGCAGAGCTGGGCTGCCCATGTGATTCTGGGATGGGAGGGTAATTAGTTCTCCATGCTGGCTGTGTCCTGGGCCTCTCCTGAGCAGGAGCTGACAGCCATGTGTAGCACTGTGATGTGGAATACTGGTCATTAGGGACAGAGCTGAGATTACAGAATCACAGAATCACAGAATCACAGAATATTATGAGTTGGAAGGGACCCACAAGGATCATCTAGTCCAACTCACCATCTAACACCCGTACAGAGACCGAGAGCACATCCCAGAGCATAACACCAACCTAGATCCCTCACAGTCTAGCAGGCCACTCCGAGCCGGAAGGGGCCCAACGTCATCCAGCCCTACACCTCCCTGCTAGACCATGTCACTAAGCTCCTCGTCCAGTCTTCTCTTAAACACCTCCAGGGACGGTGACTCCACCACCTCCCTGGGCAGCCCATTCCAATACGCGATTACTCTCTCCGTGAAAAACCGCTTCCTAATGTTAAGATTGAACCTCCCCTGGCGTAGCTTGAGGCCGTGCCCTCTCGTTCTGGTGTCGTCAGCCTGGAAGAAGAGA
>WEKX01009579.1:288477-302790 GCA_013390025.1 Pitta sordida
TAATCAGCTTCCTCCATATCTGCATGCTCATTTTCTGATATCTGATGAGGCGACAAGGTCATTGGACGTACAAGTACTTATTTAAAAACCGACATGAGAGTGAGATAGAGGTTAGTTGGGTCTATCAGAGCTGTCAATCAATTAATGAAAATTATTGAGCAAGGACACCGTGGGGGAAGCGAACAGAAGGAATGAAAATGACCATGGAGATGCAACATAGGGAAAATGACAGAACTGACTAAATGTGCTCACGTGAGGACTAAAACCAGACATGCTCACATGGCAAATGAAAGACAGCACCGGGAGACGCCAGGGCCAGAATATATGCCATTATATGGACCGAAAGACTGACAGATTACTTCAGCCTTTTGTCCAAAAGCACATTGAATGCTGCATTTTCTAAGTAAAGAATAAAGTTGAGCGGTCCCCTGTGCATTCTGAATGGCTTTTGTTAAGGTTCTCCAGACTTACTGCAAATTTGTAGCGTGTAAAAAAATGAAATGTTTAGGGCTAGGCTAGAGTTTGCTGCTATGGTGTGGAATTTGAAATTAGTCAAGGGGGTATACAAAAGATTCTTACCTGTAAATAAATGGTGGATATAAATAGCAAAATAGGGCAACACTGACAGAGCCTCACAAAAGCTCACTTAAAAGCTGCACTATCACTACAGTACATGGTGTACTGGCACAAGACAAGAGTATACTGTTTATCAGTACAAAAAAGAAATAATTTATAACTTGATCCTTGGGGGGAAAATGGAGAAATAAAAAATAGACAAAAAAAAGAAACAAGAGAGGAGAAAAATTGCCAATATGTTTGTGTGAATGAAAGATAGTGGGGGAAAAATGAAAAGAGAGTGAAGTCAGAAGCAGGGAGATACTGACACCAAATCTCTGCAAAGCGTTCAAAATTCTCCAGCTGCCACGCTTTTAATTTGCTACCATTCTAATTAAAATGCAAATTAAATTTATAATTAGCATCAGCGCTTTCTAAAGAAACCTCCTTGTGTGCAGCACAAACATATGGGACGATGGTATAGTGTAAAGTTTGTAAAAACAGAAGGAGACACACAAATGGAAGGACAGAAATGTTGCTACCAAATAAGTTGCTGAGTAGGAGGGAGGTAGGGGAGAAGATGGGGAGACATAGTGGATTTTAAGGGATGAAATTGGGTAAGTGTCCCAGTGTAACAAAGAGATTGCTGAATATGAAAGATCTGTCCGGGAGTTACTTTTTGTTGAATCAGGTGTCAGAGGTCATGCTGCATGTCATTGGTGTTGTATAGAGCATGCCAAAAAGGCATAAAGGGTCACAGCTTCTAATCAAAAAGTCTATGACCAAAAATGAACCGCTGCTTGCTTCCAGATAATTAATTTAAAAATTGATGGGAAACAAAGTACTAAAATCACATCATGATTTGAGCGCATATACCATTTTAAAGCTTGCCACTTCCCGTGTGAGAATCCCACTGGAAAAGCTCTACTCAGTGACATGGTACCTGTAAAAGCCTTGTGCCTTTATTTATCTATGTAAATTCGGTAAAACTTCAGGTAGGAGCTTTTATTTTCTTAATTTGACTTTCTAGTTGGTGTCGAATGAGAGTTGGAAACAGTTAGAAGATATTCAAACACTTTTGACATTGAAATGAAGCATTCCAGTTCAGTCTGTGTCAGGGCTTACATAACTGAGTTTTAGTGGAGGAAACTGATTGCGTTCATTTATATTTGCAATCGTCTCTTTAAAATTCGCGTGTAAAACCTCTCACCATGAATCCCTCTGCAACACCCAATCAAAGAGAAAAATGGTGTCATGTGAGAGACCAGACACATCACCACTGAGACACTGTCCCAAATTAAAACGTTAATTAGAACAAACTGTGGCGTACGCACTCTGGGTTTTTTTTCATGACTATTATTATTATTCCATTTGTAGAAACCTTGTGGCTATTTCATAAGCAGAAAAAGCAGCTGCATTAATCTGATAAATGATTTGTTGCAAATTTTTCCTTCATCTCTTCTGAGACTGCAGTTGGGTGCTAGTGCTTTTCTGTTGCTACTTTCACTGGATATTAAGCAGCTAATGTGGTATTAAAGGTTTGATAAAACTACTAAGGACAAAATTGGCTTCATTATAATAGCGTTTGGTTGTAGGGGTGTCTTTGAGTTCTCAGGGGAAGGGAGAGGAATAAACAAGTCTGATCACCAAAGCAGGAATTTATTTATTTTTCCGCTAAGGACCCTTGCAAAAGCTTGAGTGCTTTTAATATTCTGGGAACTTGTCTTTATTTATAAGCCAGGCTCTCTATCAGATAGTTTAAAATCTGAATAAAACAACAATGAATATTTCATAGTTCCATGTTAAACTCTTACAGGACTGATATAAAGCAGGATTGTAGGAATATTTTTATATGTAATTTATATAAATTGCATATATTTATAATTTATATTTATAAGTCAATTAAAATGATAAGCTTACGATATGTCATTGTGATAGTACAAAAAATCATTTTACATATGCTGTTTTGGGCATACAGACAAATAGAGACCATTTTTGCTGTTGGAATTCAGAGTAGAATTAGAATTTTAGCATGTTTAGTTTACTTTTAGGGAAAATGAGAAGAAAGTTTTCTATTCCACTGGCCAGTTTGGTGCACACTGTCAGTGATCTGTTGGCATTGAGTACTGCTAGACGTTAGATTCTCTGTCTTTTAATAAAGATTAAGAAACCACACACTATCCCACTTATTTTAGTCAGTAGTTAAAAGCATGTCTAAGAATAACTGAACCTGTAATAGCAGTTAAAGTACAGTTTGGTTCTGCAATATAACATATATCCTGCGAGCAAACGCTCAGCAGCTCCATTCTTTATTCACCATTGGTTCAATTTTTTAAAGTTTTAAACACTTGCAACTCAAACTGACTTCACTGAAAGTCTTATTGATTAGCCTTGAAAATTTGTCCATATGGATGATATCGTTGTGTCCTTTCCATATCAACATATGCCTATCAGAAGTGCTAAGGAATTGTGCTCAACTGAAATAAGGGTGAGGGCACTGTGCAGAATAGTGATGAGAAAGAATTCATCATAGTGGGATGAAGTTTCTGGAAGAAAAAGTTATTCAGGACTTTATGGTCTACATTGAATAAATGAGAACTTGAACATGTTGTAAATACAGATTGTCTAAAGCCTATTTTTAAGACATAGAAAAGGACAAATCTGTGCCACTGTGTAACTTTTTCTTGGAGGTATTATATATATGTGTCACCATTACTGTAAGTCTGGAGAATGCATTCCTTTCTCCAAAGGCTGCGCCTGTATGTAACCCAAATGATTATGGGAGAGCTGTTCATGAAGAGCAAAGTTAGATGTTGTGAACATATTGCAGATTTAGCTAAACCAGACTTGTCCGAGCATGGGGCCTGAAGCCACGATAGTGAGGAATTGCTCTTTAATC
The DNA here is from genome assembly GCA_013390025.1 of Pitta sordida. Lineage (NCBI taxonomy): Eukaryota > Metazoa > Chordata > Aves > Passeriformes > Pittidae > Pitta > Pitta sordida. Next base: position 291,932 of record WEKX01009579.1, read on the forward strand.
TAAATTTAAGCAATTGTTTGAGACAGTTAGAAACAAAATTGATCTTTAAGGTCCTTCCAACCCAAAGCATTCTATGAAAATTTCCTTTCATCCTATTATCACTAGAGTGGGGTTAAAACCTTTAGAGGTAAGCACTGCATACATAAGAGGTGAATTGTGCATACTTTCTTTTTGTCTGGGGATCTAACTTCACATCAGCGGACTCCAAGACACAACCCTTTGGCAATTCCAAAAAAATTATTAGTTAACAAAACCTCCACTTTGGGATGAACTTTGGCCCACATTGTAGAGCTTTGCAAACAGATTTCTAAAATAATTCATTGGCCTTATAAAAACTGACAACACGCGATTGAAGTGTTTCTTGACAGCAAAATAATTCCGCTAGCACCATGATTTGGGCGCCATTGTCTTCTGCACAGAATCTGAGTTCCGGATATTTGAGAAGGGAGGCAATGAGCCTAAATAAAGTCTTCTGTTTGACAGACAAAGGGTAAAAAACAAAAAGGCATAAAAGGGTTGCTTTGTGTAATTTTTAATTGTCGTCCTTTTCTTATTCAGTAAATGAAGTCACCTTTGTAGTGGTTTCATGAACCGCTGGGTAATCAAAATTATTATGCTGCCACCTGTTGTCCGTTAATTATTCTGAGAAGATACTCATAAATCATAACACTGGACAATAAATCAAACTGTCAGGACCCAGGTCAAAGGTTATGCATGAAAAGTTATAGGTCACCAACAGGGTGTGAAAGATCAGGGTTGTGGAGCATCACTCATTGTCAAGTAATGTTGGGAGAAGTGCCACTGGAACAAAAGAAAAACTAAAGTACAGAAGAATTCAGGCCCAAAGATAGGCTCCAAGCTCGTGCACAAAAGGAATCAAATTGACATGTCATTACACTGCAGATCTGACAACCAGCAAGATTGTCTGGCAATGCCCTGACTCAAATACTTTTGTCTCGACTGATCCTTGTTGTGAGCCAGGGCTCCTTTTGAAATGTTTCATGTATCTGGGCCAGATCTGCTCCCGCAAGAAGTCAATGAGTGTCTTGGCCTCTGTGTATTTGGAATTTAAAGCAGTGCTAACTTTTTTTTTTTTTTTTAACTCACTGAAGAAGCATGAGAGAGTCTATATTTGCCAGGGCTAAAATTCATGAGCTTCTTTCCAAGTGCGAGTGATTGCGTAGCCAGAGTTTATCCTATTTGGGATGAATTAATTTCCTGGCAGAAAAGTAAATCCAATATTACAAAAGAGTTCTTATTCCAACCAGCAGTCAGGCCTATTTACCTCTCTGGGAAGGCACAGTCAGATGGGCTATATCCACCTTTCCTTAAGTCAGGGGCTTCACACTAGTTCTATCACAGCTTCAACTGAAGTTATGCAGGGTCACGTCTTCTGCTGGATCTGTGCCTGTGTCAGGAGACTGGGTTTCTGAGAAAAATTAAAACCACATATTATCTGATGCAGCTTCTCTTAACTCGTTCTTTTCTTGCCCTGTCTTCCTATATTCCAGCTCTGCTTATGCTGTCTGTTCCCTGTGTTAGGGGTAGCATAGATGCACCTGGCAATGAGGTGGCAGAGGCTGAGCACTTGCTTTGCACTTTCTCTCTCTTCACATCATGTTTGAGCAGGTGTTTGCAATGCCCAAATCCATCAGCCTAAACCTGTGCTTATCCCAGCATCCCCTGCAGTAGGGGAAGACTACATTTCTTCAATGCAAGGAGAGGTTGGAGAGTGCTGTGAGGTTCAGGTCTGCCTGTACTCCTCTGGCTACAGGAGTAAGATTTGGGTCTTCCTGGGTGCAAGGCATTATGGAAAGACTTTGAATTGGATTCTGGAACAATGGGTGAGTTCAGTCCTTTTTTTTCCTATTAAACATAAAAGGCTTTGGCAAAGGTGTGAAGATCTGTCATGCCCAAAGGGTGTGTTCTGTGGTTTGTGTTTGCTCTTAAAATTTTCAGTGTCCACTCATAGCTTCTATATGTTGAATTAGGTAATGTATATTGAATTGCGTGTGTTTAAAACAGAATAATTACTTGAAAGCAAATACGCACTGACAAGCAATTACTGACTTAAAACCTGGTTAGAGGTAAATTGGTTTTGATGTGAGAGAAGTCATTTCAGGAAAAAAAACATACAAACCACCAAAAACCCCACAACACAAACACACGCCCAATGACAAAAAAGCTGCTGGAAAAAGCTGTGATGTCCCAGCAATGTGATGTACTCTTCTACCTGCTGTTTGAGTTAACTTGGTGTTAGGATCACCTGCTGTGGGATTTCTGGCTAATGGTGAAACACCTTCAGTTTAAAGCATGACTTACTTTCAGGAAGTATTATGATTTTGGTTTATTTTATTTGGATGGGTTTTGCTGAGCTAACCTGGATTTTAAGTAATAAAGTAAAAATTCATTCAAGCCTAACAACAGTGTTGCTTCAGCATTGACTTCGTCTCCCTACAAGCAAAAACCTGGATGAATTTCTTTCTTGTCAATCTGGGGAGGTCACTGAAGAATTGAGACATGGGTCTTGCCTAAACAGAGAGAAACTTGCTTGTAAATTAGAAGCAATTGAGGTTTTGATTAGATCTGTTCATTTCCCTTTGGTCCTGGTTCCTGAACATTTGCATAAGTGGAGTTCAAAGAAATGGCCATGAGCAGTAATTATTTTTTTTTAAAATTTTTTAAAGCCTTTTAGAAAGATGCAGAATTCATTGATGATGAATAAATTTATGGTGTAGAACTTTAGGACTATTAAAATCTCTTGGGGCTTTTTCTTTGTGTTTCACCCTGGATTTTTATTTGTGGGCAAGATTAAATTAATATATTTAAAGATATTGTGCAAGGAGCAATTTTTTTTTTGCTTTCTTTTCTTTTTTTTTTTTTTTTTGCAATAGAGAAGAAGCTTGAATTCATGAAGGCCACTAGAGGTGTTGTCATTGGTTTTGTATGAGATGCAGTTGTGGTGGGACAGCACTGTTGAAAACTCTGAAAAGAAACTTTATTTTTGCTGAGAGGAAATTTTGTTTTCTGTTTAGAGAAACAGACATGTGAACTAACAATAAATATCAGAGTTCAGCTACAAACTTTTTATTGCTCACTACCTGCCATGGACACCCCAAGAAACAGCTAATGAAGTGTATCAGCCAGCAAGTTTATTTACGTGTCTTTAATTAGATAAAATTTTCAAAGCATGTCTATCCCACAAAAAGGGGAACTTAATGTTCAATATATTCTTTATATCAGTTTTACTGATTTTTTTTTAATGTCTTGAAGAAGCCAGCGTTGTATGTATACAGGAACTACACAAAATGTATCAACTGTGGAGGAGCATGGGTTGCCATTGTTTTACAACTTTCATACTTTCTTCCTTTCTTCACTATCATTCTTGATTTCCTCGTGATCATATTTGAATGAAATGAGAATCCAGCTGTGGAAGTTTCAAGCCTAATTGCCATAACAGCACATAGAAAATCCGCTAAATAATCTCTGATCTTCTAATGACTGAAAGATTAGGTAATTCTTTTTATTTTATCACTTTGGCAGGATCCTGAATGTCATTTAATGGAATTTCATATACATGTGAGAGATCGACACAATGAAGGAAAACAGCCAGTTGATAATGTAGCATTTGTAGGAACTCAACTGTGTGTTGGTAGGGCATAAAACTCTGCAAACAAAGTTCCAGGCAGCTTTAAGGAGGAGAGAATGTAACCCCTTAGTGGAGGGCCTCAAAGAGAGCGGACCAGACCCCAAAATGTGGGCAACACATCAGGCACATGTAGATTTGGCGAATCCCTGATGTAGCTGACAGCATCCCAGTGGCGCCTCTCAGCCTGTGAACCTCTCCACACTTGGATTTCCCAGGGTGCGCAGGACCACAAAATAAAACCTACAATTATTCTCTGTATCTTTTGGTTTTGAGCAATTATCATATGAATGTGTGAACTCTGTGCACAGAATGAGAAAGCTGAGCATGTGTCTGTGGTCATCAAAATAGTTATGAACGTTCTATTCCAAAAGTGAGATTTTGCTTCTTGCCTGTTACAGGGATTTTTTTTCTCGCAATTCTTACAAATAATCTTTTTTGAGTTTGCATCACCAGTAATGAACAATTTAGCCATCTACTCTACTCTCATTTCACATAAAAGCAATTTCTGGCAATTCAGTGAAGGTCAATGAATAATACCCAATGCTTTGATATGAAACTCTTAAGGACATCGGTAACTTGACCCTAGAACTTCTTGCAGAATCGGGCTGTAAGTGCTCAAGTAGTGTTCCCATGACACTTGGACTCTGTCAGAAAAACACAACTATACTTTGGATTAGTTATATCAGGTTTTCTGGTAAGAGTTGTGATCCAAAGGGATTAAAATTAAAACTTTGCAGAAGTTGTTAGCAAAATGACATTTAATTTTGATAGAGAGGCAATGAGGCAGAACATTTTGCATGTTTGCAAAATAAGTTTCATTTTGATGCGTTTGGCATTACTGATTATATTAATTAACAGCAAGTGTGAAGATTATTTATGATGCATTAAAAATTATTGGATCTTAATTACTTCCCTGTAAGAACAAGGAAGTTAAATTTCAGGTTGTGAAGAGCTCCGTAGTTAGTCTTCTCTTTTGACTTTTAACTGTTCTGCTTTAAAAATGAAGTACGTAATTGAAATAAAACTAAGCTACACTATGGAAACTGACGACTGGTTGTGCTTGAGCAGTCTATGCTGATGACACTAATTTGGTTTGTTCTCTTACTTTATTAATACCTCATTTTTTGAAGATCCACACCTGATTTCTAGAAGTATTTGCATAGGGAAGATCTTGCAATCAAACTCAGGAAAGTAGTTCTTTCATGGAAATCAGTTACTCCATGAATGCGGCTCTCACTTATGAGCAGTGAATGTCATTTGTGGGAATTCCAGTGTATCAAAATGTTAATGAACTCAGTTTCTTTAATAGTATGTTTACCTTAATACAATAAACTTTTGTGTAAGATGCAGCTTCTCTGTTCTGTTACAGCATCTGTTACATCAAGGTGGAAGTACTCCCTTTTTGCACATTAAAAATTAGTTAATTTCATTTTCAGCTCTTTTAACGAAAACTTACTTCTTCACCTGACATGAAGCAGATGCTGTCTTAGACCTAAAGTGACAGAGATCAGTATCCAAAAAAATGGCTTGACATACAGAGATGCTTCAGATGGTGAATATTATAGCCAAAAAGTAGCAGGTCTGCTGATTAACTTTTTATCCTTAATATATCTAAAACTGGGTAGTTGATAGCATAGTTGGTATGAGAGTATGTGTAATATGTTTGATAAGTGTCTTCTCACACCCCAAGGTCTTTTATAGGCAATTTGCATTCCACAATGAGAGAAATCAGCTGGAGAGGGTTTATTGTTTTGTATAATAGAAAAGAGTGTGAAAATATTCCAGCCTTGCAGATGGTGTTGCTCATTAGCCCTGAACATGCACATGCCGAAATATTGTTTCCCCTTAAAAAATAGGGTCTCCCCATCTTTCTTTCTAGCAATGTATTCATAAAGGAGAATTTTTGTATTGGGATCATTAGTTGATCTTGAAAGGAAAAGTGATGGGTTAAAGTCTTTCTTTGAACTTTGATATGCTGGGTGGTTTAGAGATGACAGAAAGCAAATGCTTCCTTTCTTCTCTGTTGTCTGAATAGAGAGTCCTGGATCTTGATACAGACATCTGCTTTTCTAAAAAGTGAAAGGATAAATCTCAACTTTTTCCCATAGCAGCAAAGGAAATCTGATTTGAGAAAACTTTGAACATACACGCAGAGGTGGATTGATGAAATTGTTTGTCTAAAATCTGTCAAACATAGAAGTTTTAAGCAGACCAGAAAATCGAAGATGCTGACTGGTGAGCGTGTTGCAAGAGAATTAAAGACCACATGAACTATTTCTGGTGTATTCAGGGTTTGGGAGGTGGATGGATTCCTTTTGGCTTTCACACCTTTTTGGTTTAGATCTTAAAAGTTCTATTTTGCTCAAGTTGGAGCCTGAAATATAACTTCTACTGCCCTCTCAGCAGCAGCCACTAAAAACATAGAAAATGCTCATCTTTTTATTAAGGGGGGCTGCCATATCAGGAAAGACTCTTCTGTGTTCGAAGTCATGTGAACCCAAGATTAAAACACTTGGCAAGGTGTTGCAGCTCGTACTGGAGGCATTTCACTTGTAAGTTTTATATGATCCCGACACTCTGGTGTTGCAGGCAGCAGCAAGCAAAGGTGACTTACTTTTCTGTGCTTTCTGTTTTGAATGGCGCTGGAAATACTGCAAGACCAATTACTTTCTCATGCTGTACCAATGATTGTGATTTTTGCCTAAGGTATTAATTATTCCTGGACATTGCACATGGCAAAACAGTCGCATAGAATGAGGATGTTTTGTGAAATTATTCCTAGTTAAGCAGTTGTTTTCATATTGTTATGATAATTGATACTATTCAAAACTTAACCCAGGTTCACAGTACTGTCATTTGCAAATCTGGTCCCAAGAATGTGCTCATAAAAAATGTCCTAGGGAATCTCTCTGGGACTGAGAATGGCCATAATCTCTTTATGCTGCTGTATCTATGACCCATTCTCCTTATTCAGTGAAAAGGAGTTTTTGCAGATATGGGTGCACATATCTATAAATTCCACACTGAGTAATTGGAGGGGACCAGATATGGTAGGAATAAGCATAATAAAAGAATTGAGAGAAAGAATCTCCTTTCTTCATGGCCCTCCAGGTCTAAAGTGTGCTCTGTTGAATATCACCTACTTGTCAAAACCTGCCATAACACAAGGAATTAAAAGAAATCAGTCTTGCAATACATGCAAATTGAAATTAGATACAGATTTCTAGAAGAGGTAAGTAGATGGGAAACTCCAAATGGTGGTGCCCTTATTAAATTTAGACATTGAAGAAACAAAAATAGTCACTCAATATTAATTGCATTACGACATTGTTAGAAGTATAGACTTATTTTGAAAACAGTAGCAAGAAGTACCATATGTCATTTCCAGAAAAATCCCCGAGTTGGTCATGTAGTTATCTAATTGGTCTCCTTTGTGAACCTTCATTTGATGGGTGGTGCTGTGAATTGTTTATGTCTATTAAGTAAAGCTCCTCAAAAGACTTGAGTCTTGAGGGTATCAAGTACTTACACTGTAGAAATAAAAAACACTCTCTTGAGAGGCTTTTGGCCTTTGGTTATATATATCAGACCATCTTCTTTCTTGTTTTCTATGCTTTTTATATTTTGGAATTGCATTTTATCGTGTGCATCTATCATGCAATATCTATCACATTTCCCCATTTTACACATGTTTTTATTTGGTTTCATCCATGGATAAATCTCTTCTGTATGGCTGTCGTTGTGTGATGAAGTTCATCTTATTGACTGCAGTTTTTGCATATTAAACAAGCATTTGTGGATTACTGTTTCAGAAATAATTCTGTAGTTGCAACAGCCTCTGTATAAATTTAATTCCTGTTCCATCTTTTGGCACTCTGAATAAAAACCTTGTAAGGAAATGCGGCAAACTGTAAGTTCTTAATACATATAAAATGTATAACTCTACAGAAAGCCTTAAAGTCTGCATAGCTCAGGGCTGAGGTGACAATGCAGTGTGTTAAAAATGGCTCCATTGTATGGTACTGTGTGCATGGCACAGCGCTTTCCTACAGATACCTGGCTTACTCCAATGGAGGAAGCAAGAGGTGGAGCAAGGCGGGCTTAAATCTGTTCTCAAATAGCTGTTCCAGTTGTATATTCCTATAGAAAAGTCACTCCGCTTAATAACCTCCAATGGCTGGTGGTTCATCAAGATATTGATTTTAAAGCTTTATTGATTGTTTATAAAACACTGCACAGCCACTTTCCAAGCTATTTAAGTGATTTGTTTGTCCCATATATTTTACAATGATGAGACTATTGGAAATCCCTGTGCAGATTCACTCAGGCCATTACACATTATTAGTTTTTTCTTGCAGAATTGCCCCTCCTCCAGGGATTCTGAATGTGAAGCACCTTGCTGTTGCAAGGTCTTATACGGGGCGTTTGTTTTATATATGCTCATAACAGGATAATTATATTGCTACCTGAAACACTTTGGCATGTGTGCAGGAAGAGGGCTCTGTGTAATAGTGATTGATAGTTTGAGCTTAAAAATTGTTATGGTGCATTAAAAGTATACTAACATTTATTACTTTTTACAAGGCTACAGACATTTATATTACAGTCCAGGCTTCCAGAGCTATCACAGGTCTTCAGACTGAAGCAAGCACAGTGGGTGTTCTTCCTCCTAGCACGTGTTTTTACCAGGTGGAATGCCCGGTTTTAAGAGGCAGCTTATTTTTTGTTTGTAATAGCCACCACTAAGTTAAAAGCAAAAAATCAAGGAGGGAGGTCTCCAAAGTTCAAGTTCTTGAAATAAATGTATAGGGATTTTTAGAAACTTTCTAAATCTCAGTGTTCAAAACCATTAGGCAGCCGTGGAAGCTTGTGAGTCAGGATTCCTCCCTCCCCCGATCCTGGCATCAAAAGCAGGACAGACTTTAGTTTTCTGCAGTTGGTTTTGGCGTTTTATTTTAAGGTTGTTTTTAGCTTGTTGATATATTCAGGTCATCCTTCAAAACTTTTTTATTTTGCTATTCTGAATGACAGCTGACATGTTACTCTATTCAGATGACAAAAAGTTTGAGAGTAGGTGGTGCTGGGCACATGCGTGCCTATACATATATCGGAATTGCAGACCTTTCTATATATCCCAGAAGAATGAATTAAGCTAATGAACCCAACTGATGACTGATTGTGTGAAAAATGATATCAGATATTGAAGCAAATGAAATAAGCACTTTGTAGTACATAAGTGAACTCTCCTTCACACAAAGTACTCCTGTCACTGTTGTGTTTAGGTTCCACACTTACTCCTTGTTAGCTCAGTCAGGCTCCACAGAATGGTTAAAAAGCTGATTTTTATTTTGTACCGTGCGCTTTCTTTGCAATACAAACCCATGCTTCGCCTCAAATTCGATGGGAGAAATACTGTCTGGTGAAAACAGGAACAATCTCTTTGCAAACTTTCAGCAACTAATGCGATATATGTGGCGCTTTATAATACTTCCACATTCCGCAGTCCTCGCTATCTGCAGGTTAGACCTATGGGATACACTTCAGAAAAGTTACATAAACAACTCTGAACCCTTGGCTGAGAAAATGTATACTTTGAACATGCTGAAACTATCCATATTAAGTCAGTTTAGCACTTTGATTAAAGAGTTTAATCAATCACCATCCTAAGCTGTTTATTAATCACTTTATCAAGCAGTTGATGCATTGCTGGTTTTAATAGAATCCATTTATTTTGATTTCTACCTACTTCATCTTTCCAAAGGGCTTTCTGAATCAGCTGTGATAAAAAAAGGAGGGGGAAAAAAAAGGGCTTGGTTGCATCTAAACACTGGAAGGTAAGAGCTCAGACCTCCCTTGCACATACTTCATTATCAACATTCTGCACCGACTTGGCCAATTTATTAAGGGGAAAAAAAAACCAGCCCTGCTTGGAGTGAGTCTTTTGGTGAACCACACGGTTTAGCTCAGATAAACAGAGGCCATTCGTTTGCTTTCACACCTGACAACCTCATGATATACGATCCTAATAAGATTAATCTCCTCCCTCCCCCCATACACACACACTTTTGTTTTGTTTAGTGGCCTGACTTGGTGATCTTCTCTCATCCCCCTCATTGGGCACTTTTAATGCCTTTGGTTTCGGTTGGTGGTTAGAAGTAAAATAAACAAACAATCAATTCCCCACCCCACTCCCAGGCCCTTTCTCATTCCAGGGGAACAAGATTAATGTAACAAGAGATATGAAGTAAGCAAGGGAACACTTACAAATGTTACAAAGCAGAATGGACATAGAACAAATTCCTCTTTCATGCAATTTGCCTTGAAAAGCATTAAACACTTGGGGGACCTATGGCATCAAATCCATACTTTGCAAACTGTTCGGAGGGGAAGCAAGCTCTGTACAAACAAAAGCATCACATGAGAAATCCACAACTTGAGCCACAGCTGACTTCAGTTTTACTGCATTTTATGAGGTTTCAGTGAAGTCTTTTGCTGGGTCTGATCTCTGAACTTTAGAAATCTTAGGGAATATAATCTTTGGACTGATTTGCCTTCAGTAACAAACATTGATGCATAACTTTAAAATATGACATACATTAGCACCTACACAAACTTTCTATTTTGAGCAATTCTAGTTTTATTAGCAATATGCTTCATGATATGTCACCAAAATGGAAAGCTTTTTTTTCTTTTCTTAATTTCGTTCAATAAAGCTGATGAGGATCCTTAGGCATATGAATTCTTTAGCAGGAATTCCACTGTCTTGTGTCCCATAGTGGATAAGGTGATGAAGCAGAAAGATCCCAGAGTCAAAATTCTAATAAGAGATTTTAGCATCTTAAACTCCCATGCAGATTCTGTCAGACATATGTTTGTTAATATGGCTTAATTATGTTAATTGAAGAATATTTCAGTGTGAGACCAAGTCTGCCTCCTCGAAATGAACTGATAGTACACACTTCATATATGTACAGATATGTTGACACTGTTACTTCCCTACTTATGAGTTATGAGAATGATTAAACCTCTTGTAAGTGAAGGGTTTCAGTCGGATTAGGAAACCAGCTCTGGTCCCATGGAACTCAGCACTGATATTCCTGGACATGGGGGATTACCAACTTGTCACAGCAATGCAATATAATAGACACCGATGATTACCCCCCCCCCCCCCAAAAAAAAAATAAAAATTTTTAAAATTTTCCTACCATTA
>WEKX01009579.1:302883-319602 GCA_013390025.1 Pitta sordida
GTCTGAATCTTTTATAGGAAACACTTCAGCAGAACTATCTGTCCATGCTGATACTCAGTGTTTGAGCAAGAGAATTATTTTTAATTATATTTTTTGAAATACAGGCCACTTAAACTGAGATTTTTTTTTATCAACTACGGTTACTATAGGCAACGTGTAAATGTATCTTCATCTGTATCTGTAAACAAATACAAGTGTTTGGATAATTTATGAACTTTTTTGAAATACAGATGAGACTTTTATGTTTGAAATATGACTCACCAAGTACAGTAACTACTCTCCGAAAACACTTCAGCAAGTCATGAATTTCACCTAATGCATTTGAGGATGCTCTAAGTCCTATTTATGGAGAGACATTTCATTTTTCTAATCAAAAGAAGTCAGAAGCAAGTGTTTCGCTTCTATTCATGTTTTGCCTTTGCCAGCTATCTGCCTCAAAAGTTGTTCTTTCTTGTCTATGCCTTTCTTCTCTATTTCTACATAGATACACATACTTTGTTGAGGACAAGGAATTTCCCACGGTATGTAAATTAACATGCTATTCTTAACATCATTCAGTGGAAATTGTGGCTAAGGCTGGACTGTATTGTAAATGCTGCATGCTTATATTTTACTCAATATCAGTTCATCACTTTAATATTTAAATCTTTAGCGTGATAGTAACTTTGGCCTGTTGTACCTGTCTCTTCTTAACTTTGTCAGTTTGGCTCCAAAGAATTAGCACAAATATTTGACTTTGACTGTGAATCAAAATAAAAACAAGAAGGCTAATAGCCACAAAAATCCTGGCACCAAAAAACCCCAATAAATAAAAGACTTTTTTCCACCGTTTATTCTGATCAGAAAAGAGCATGTCAATGAACCTTTGGGGAATGTCATTAAAGGAGGTTTTCCTGAAAAATTGCTGATAGTTCCAGTTGAATGCAGCCAGAATAAGCCAATTGTAAGATCTCTGGGGTGGTATAGGATTACGGATTTTTTTTTTTTTTTTGTCTTGCCCTTTTCACTTTTGGACAGACTGTACGTAAATTCTTTGCACAAGTCTATATGCAACAGATGGTAACAGCAGAAATAACTGCTTGGTGTTAGGTTTTAAACTGGTACTTAGATGGGTTTATGGAAGAAAGTGTTGAAACAATGGGATAATTTTACTTAATGAGATCATTTTTATAAGGAAGAAGTCAGTCATTTAGAGCCGAGCTGCAAGAAAATCTGCATCATCAGCGGGTCTGTGGGAACGAGGCATGGGCATACTGATAGGCTGGGGTAAATGCTAAATATTTAAATGAGTTTAAGCCACATTTCCTGAAATCGAGCCATTTTTAATTGCCTTCCATTTGTGTGGACCCTGGAGAGTGTAGGCAGTGACCACAGATCAGCCCACGTAAGGACATGACCTGGTGTGTTCGTTCCTCTCTGTGGTGGGGTTTGTGCCCCTGCTGCTTTGGTGCGTATTTGGAGATGTGCTGTGAAAGAGAGCAAAGGTGCAACAGAACAGCATTTACAGAACCTAAACAAAGCCTTGAGAAATATCCCCAAACCTTAGAGAATGAAATAGAGACAAACAAGAAATCCTTATTGTCTTTGCTTCACTTTGTTTCAACGAATAAGAAAAGAGGTAGTATTAGAAAGCTCTGAGGCAGAAGAGGAACATGAAATGCGTGTCCTAGAGTTTAAATTCTCAATTGTTTTCCTTATTTTTCCTACTGGTGCTTGCCAGACAGCACCCATGAGGTGTCAAAGCCTGGGCTTTGATATACAAGCTCATTCCCTTCCCTGTAGATAATGCAGGTGAAATACCAGCTTGAATGGCAGGTAATAATTTTTCAGATGAAGCTTCAGTGATGGTTCACTGGTGGTCTACAGCCACTTCTTGTTTTGAAAAAAAAATGTTTCAAAAAATAGTTTATGTAGTAGAGTGGTAAAATACAGCCTTAAGTACAGCCTCTCATATCTGTATATGCTTTTGCACATTTGAGTTCTTTGTGTCATATTTTTCTCCAAATATAGTGAGAATTGCACAAATCACACCCACATAACTTCCAAAGAGAATGAAAGCTTGTGAATATAACAATGCAGGTAATTTTCTTCTTAAATACCAGCTTATTCTGAAATAACACTTGGCTCACAAAGAAGTTTCAGCATGCGGAGTATTTTTCAGTGCTCACTACTGTTGATAATTATTCCATTCATTGCTAATTATTGGCTATATTATTATTAGAGATTGCTTGTAATTATTTTATTATATAGACTCAGTGAGAAAGCACTGTACATTAAAAAATTTTCCATCCTAAATAAAAGCCTTGTTTAGCTTCAAGTGGTTACTTGTCTTCTGTATAGTTTTTTGAATTAATAACTGTAGAAGTTGATTGGAACAAAAATGAAGAATTATCCTTGTCTTGGAAAAAACCAAATAAATAAAACCACAAATGAAACTCCAGATTCACAGAAGGTACAGAATATAGTTGTATACTCACAATCTGAAAGAGTTCATAAGCCTTAAAGACAAATCCAGAACAGAACTAGTAGAAAGCTATTTTGGAATATAATTCATTCTCTTTAAGCACCCAAATTTGAAGTTTCTTTGATGTGTATTTTTTTTTTTTTGAGATGTATAAGTGAAAAGGAAAAATATAATTAAAATTTCAAGATTGCATGAGGAAAAGAGATTGGTTTACAGAAGTTCCACCCACATGCTTTTCTCAGCAGGGCATTACAATGTCTTAACAAGTAAAGTGCAAGATGGAAACATGACATCATTAGGACAGTCTAATTAGCCCGTAATTTGTCCCAGAAAGGTATCTGATTGCCAACTAATTGATGTAAACTGATTAACCCTTTCTCTAACATCCTATTCGCCACTTTTTTTTCACTTCCATAGAATATGGTAAGGGTCAGGACTCTGTTGTGCTACACACTGTGCAAACACAAATCAAAAAGACAATCCATACCCCAAAGAGCTTACAACTTACGTGTTGTAGCGGAGGTTATACCTGCATACAAAAAGGATTTAGAATGAATAGTTTAATACCAGTTAACGTTTGGCAGTGGTCTTATCCTAGCAGCAGCCGGACAGTTCTCGGGGCTTTCACAGTCCTCAGGAAGGAAAAAATTTAAGAAGGATTTTAAGCGATATAATGAGGTGTCTCTATAGATGTTTTTTTCCCCAAGAGTCACAGTGTAACAGTGGAAAGGTTCTTGTTCAAAAAAATATAACAAGTGTGTGCTGGTAGCTGGCATTGTTGGTTCCTTGGAGATGAGGTTCATCATCCTAATAAGGAAAAAGAGGTGATTGGTACATAGGTATTATCTCTGAAGGGCCTTGAGAGTGAAGACAAGAAGTAGCTTATGCTTGATACAGGTTGGTGGGGGAAGGCAGCAGAGGGATGTGGAGAGAGAGGTAACATGGTCAAAGCTGTGGGCTAGGAAAAGCCCATTTATGGAAATATTCTGAAAGGATAGGAGCAGGGCAAGGTTTTGTTTGTCAATGCTTAAGAGAAAGAAGTTTTCTTAATCATAATGCAAGATGACAACATTTTGACTGGTGTAGACAAGACTGTATTTTTGAGAAGTACTTCAGTCAAGGTCATCTTCAAAGGTAAAGGCTGGGCTATAGGACTGAGGAATAGGCAGATGGGAATGTCCATGGTGACTATACAAGAGATAGCATTGTGGAAGCCAATGCTGCATTGTTATATTAAATCACAGAATATGCCAAGTTGGAAGGGAACCAGAAAGATCAAGTCCAACTCCTGAGTCTGCACAGATCATCTCCAAGGACCACTCCATGTGCCCAAGAGTAGCATCCAAATGTTCCTTGAGCTTTGTCAGGCTTGATCCTGTGCTCACTGCCCTGGGGAGCCTATTCAGTGCCCAACTGTCAAGGGAAGAATCTTGTCCTAATAAGCCAACCTAAGAAATTTAACTTGGACAGGAAGCTCATCTGGAATAAATAAAGATCTCTATGGCATCAGTATGAAGATGATCATTGAATTTCCAAGTTGAATTGGGCTTGAGATGAGGGTAGGAAAAGAAAAATTGGTCCAATTGAGAAGGCAAAACCTTCACAGAAAGTTGAGCAATGTCTGGATCAGATAGAAGGTGAGAGGAGAGTATAGAAGGTCAGTGTCATGACAGTCAAAGAATAGCAAACTCTAATGAAGAACATCATAGAAAACTGTGTCAAAAGGACCTTGGCTTAATGAGCAGGGTATGGTTGGAGCTTTGACTAAGAAGAGGTCACTAGAGACTCTGGCTGGAACTGTGTCAATTGAGTGTAACGGGCAGAAATTAGATTAGGAACAGTTTAGGACAAAATGGAAGGAGAACTGACAGCAGCTATAAACAGCTTGTACAATGAAAATGAGAGGAAGCAGTGATTGGAGAGACAGGAGTGGGCTAGAGTGTGTATGTTTTCGTTTTCAGATGAGAGACGCTACAGCATGCCCATATTGTGCTGGGAAAGAATCAGAAGAAGAGCAGTAGAAAGTCTGACAACTGTGCTGGAGTTGGAGTGCAATCTGATAGGGGAAACTCAGTGCAGCTTCAATATATCTGGCCCCTACATTAAAATAGCTGCAGGCAGCACATGCTTCTCTGCGATTTAGAATGTGCTTCGTGTAGTACAAAGAAATAAGATTTGTTGTGTACCTTGTTATGCTGCCCTGGTTGTTGTAAGCAAGCAGTGTTTACTTGTGCCATCACTCAGTAGCAGAGGACTAAATCCTCTTCCCATCATCATAATTAGCACTGAATCAGTTGGATGTTTCACTGCAGTTCGTAGGTGCTGTACAGGCACTAATTTTCCATTTTTTTCTAAAAGCACTCTTAAAAAATGTGCATTTTGAGGGTTTTTTTTCCCATAAATGAACTTCTGTCTTCCCTAGAGAAAGCTTTCTGCTGTGCCAAAGTAATGTGTCATATTTGTACAGGTAATTAAAAATTTTCATTCAAAAACGTCAGGGAAGTGCTGAAAAGCTTAGCCCTCATTTTCCTGCTTTTCACCCCACTTTATTTGAATTTTCAAAGTTTTCTTTGATTCCCTCCTTACTATTTTTCTAAAATGGCATGTTTAAATACAGAATAGTAACTGAAATCAAACTTTAATTTCTTCTTGTTCCCCCTCCCTTGTATATTTATTTTTATGTTTTCTGTCTATCTCTTCATGTTACCTGTACACATTTCAGGTTTTTAAACTTTAAATAGTGATGCACAAAACAAAGGCTGGAGATCCATCTCCATGAGCCAGAGGTTACATGCATAAATTCATGTCCATCATGCTCTGAATAAATTCTTTTGTTTATGCAACAGTCTGCGCAAGCACAACACACTTGCAGCTGAGCACCAGTTGGTTTACAGCTTTCTGTGCCATTCTCACTTCTGGGTGGGGGGTTGAGTGCGTTGAACCCCACAGCTGGTAAAACCAGTCCAGTGCGAGTTGATTTGCATCTGAAAAGCCCTGGTTCCAAAGGTGCTGTGACTTGCCTTGCACTTGCATGTGTAGGTTGCTAAGCACTGCCCCTGATGTGCACAATTTTTGGAGCACTCCTGCTTGATGTTAAGAGTGAAAAAATTTACAGAGAGACTTAGTGTTTACTGAAACCAAAGGAAAGATTCCTGCTGATGTCTCTGAGTGATGGCTCCGTTCCTAAACCTCAGAGGGTTTGTCCATGTGCGTTTTCAATGGTGGCGTGTGTGAATGAAGTTTCTCTGTTTTGCTGTTAGAATTTGCTGTGTCTTCTTGCAAGCAAAAAAATGACATTTTTTTCATGATGAGTGAAGACAGGGTTGACGAAAGGAGTGATCTCCCCTCTCTGTGCCGGCATCACAAGGGCTCCCTCAATGAATGAGTTAGTGTTGCTTCTGATTCACAGAAATACAAGTGAGAGGCGAAGAACGGTCATGGGGAGAATAAAGTTGTACTCTAATTTTGTAGAATAAGCACTGTTTCAGTAGAATGTTTTTGATCCAGAACCCCTTTTCTATACTTTAAATAGATAGCAGGTCCGCTTTTATGATTTCTTAACAGGCAAAGTTTTGGGATGGTAGAAGTGAACCTTTGGGGTTGGTCTGATGCAGGTCACTTGTGCTGAGGCTGTCACGCAAGCAACAGGAAGAACCTTTCAGCAGACATTTAGGGAGGGCTCCAGATGGAGAGGCAAAAAACAGTTTCTTACTGGAGTCTGAGATACGTTTCGTTTTCTCTTCAATCTCGCCTTCCTTGCCAAAACACAAAAGGCCATAACTGAGCACATTTCTTGCGCAAATACTTCATCAACTCGGCGCCATCTGAGCTATTTCACATCTCCTCCCCTTGCTCCAAACTGATATATGTGGCTCACTACATTTAAAATGAAAAGTCCTCAGACAATTCTAATCATATTGTCAGTCAGATAGTCATCCTCTGAAAGGGGATCCTTCACCTTTAAGAATGCATGTACAATAGTGATATGTAAGCAGCTCAAAGACTCAATACCCCTTTTTTCTGCAAAGCAAGGCTGGGTTAGGAAAAAATCAATATGTTAGAAGTAAAGGTCATACAAGGAAAAGTGACATGAAACAGTCTTCATGAAGGATATTGTTCCCTTAGTTCTGTTTGAAGTTTTCTTTACCCTTGTGCTAGCCTTAGAACAAATATAGTTTGTCCTAGAATAGAAATATATTTTTATTCACCTTTAAAAAAATCTGTATTTTAAATATTTGTCTATTAGGGCATGTTCACGTTTTAGCTTGTTTTGTTTTTGTCCTGTGGGTGAAGTAATCCTTGGAGAAAGGAATATTGTGTGTCTGCCATCCCAGTGCATTTGCTGGTCAGGGTTCCTTTAGAAATGGTAGTATATAATGCACACAAATGTATTTGCCTATCTTTTTAACAGTTCTCAATTTACTTTTCAAGTGGGCCAGATGCAATACTATAGCTCTTACAAGGGTCAGGAACATCTCCTTATTTCCCCACACTCTGTACTTATTGCTTGGGTATAGTTTTAAAGTAGTCCATGAACCCTTTTCATTCTTGCAACACATTTACCCACAATTAACAATCAAACCATCCTTCCTTCATTCAGGCTCCCATTCTCTCCCTGCCTCATTTTCCCTGCCTCTCTCTTGATCTGCCATTGTGCCGAAAGCTGTTTGTGCCATCGCAATCTGCCCTCCTTACCAGCCACACAAGGATGGGGAGGGGGAGAGAAAAAGCACACAGCATTCAGGCACTGAATAGCAAATTGCTCTTGAGTGTCCTTGCTTCCCCCAGCGCTCCCCCTTCCTTCAGAAGGACAAGGGGGCCCCTGAAAGCAACTATACATTTTGCTTAGTGCACTTGAAAACAAGCGTTTCACACCTGAAGCCTTTCACGGCAGCCCAGAAGCACCCCTTCAAACCACTTAATTGCCAATTGCTTCTGAGCTCGTTGTGAAAGTCCATTATGTCAGGCAGCTCTATGGCGAGTGACAAACTATGGGGAATGAAAGAGTCCTCCTTGCAGGGCTAGCACAGCCCTAAAACCCCCAGTTCATTGGTTTGCTTGCTGTTAACCAGTAACTGGCCACAGTCAAAGGTATGCCAAAACCTCTATCTTCTGTTATTATTAATTTGTTACATGGAAGATGCTGCTTTCCTTATCTTCTCTCACGTATGTGTGTATAAAAACATATAAGCAAATTTCAGATGTGGCTGGGGAAGGTTTCTTCACAGAAACTTCGCCTGTACTTGTGGACCTTAGATTGTATCATTGTTCCGCTTATTTTTGGTTTCATTAGGTGAAAAAATAAAAAAAAGAAAAGAAAAAATGATGTGATGATTTTCAAGGTTGAAGCTGGTTTCTTGGGTATTAAGGAAAAAGCATGCAGGTACTCACTTAAGGGAAGGAGGAAGATCACCTTGAAGAGAAGTGGAATGGATTAATTGAAAAAAAATTAAAAGAAAGAGTCTTAGCCTGAATCTCAGCTTGAAGAATTCTTTTGAAACTATACATGCCTTCCGTGGGACTATGATTCTGGAGAGGGTAGATTAGTGTTTGAGCTGAGCCAAAAGGACATGGATATAACTTTATACACCGAGGCAGATGTTGCAAATATTTCCTGTTTTCATTTGAGTGTTTATAAATCGTTGGGTTTATGATCCGATTTGGCCTTGTGGACTCAGTAGAAAACTTCCCTCTGATTCTCAAAAGTTCTTGATTTTGGACTCTCACTGGTCCCTTCTGTATTGCTATCACGGAGATATTCCAGTGAACTAGTTTACTGAATTGTGAATGAAATTCAGGTTAATGCTTGGGAATACATATTTGCAAAAATATTAAGGCTGGTTTATTCAGAAGATTGTGTGCATAGTATGAACTTGACACTAAAAGCATCTTTGTGACCTATGATGGGATAGAAATAAAATCATATGACATGGTATCAGATCATGAGTAACCAACACACCTCACACTCAGACTGCTAAATACAGCCAACTGATGATTGAGGTGCTGCAGATCTAAAGAAATCATTTTAATATTTTTTTAATAACAAGTTCAAGAAAATTGCTCTTTGCATATAGACAATTCATGGGTCAAAAAAGGGGTAACATTAATTGCTTAAACTGTTCATTATGAACTAATCACTCAGCTCTAAGTAACACTTTTTAGTGGATTTTAAAGAAAAACATTACATAAACAGATGCAGTATAAACTTGACTCAATACATCATCTTAAAGACATGCAAATTTTTAGAAATGGATTTTAGAGTAGTATTAAAACGTGTATAAATATGTAACCTGTTTAGGCTTACATAAAATAAATGCAGTAAGGAAGAATGATCTCAAATTTATGAAGCCATAAAATGTATCTGAAGCCTTTTTAGAATTCAGACTTTGTACTCTCTTGACACCCTCAATATACTTTTAATAAAATTGGTAATTCTTGCTTTTTGACTAGCATTACAGATATTATTTTCAATTATGGTGATCTATCAGGTGCTTCAGATAGTTTAATAACTGTATTACCAGATGTTTAAAGAGAGACCAATTTTTATTCATCATTAACAAAAACATCCCCCTTGATCTGAGTATTGTGCTACAAAGGCAATAAGTAAATTAAAATTTGGTAAACTTAGTAAGAACCTTTCACAAAAACAAGGCCATCAGATATTCCAAATGGAGGTAGAACTGTTAATATCCACAGAGTCTTCTTGACTACACCTGCTGAAATCAGGTTACACTTCTTTGAGTGTTTGTGTTCTGTTCTACCAGTTAGAGCTACACGTGTGTTAAATAACCCCCTAAAACATCTACTGAAGCTGTTTGGTCACTGAGTAATTTCTTTTACTTCTCCAACAAGCTGTATGGCTGTTGGGTTGGTTTCTTTATAAAACTTGTTTGGTCCTTTCATCAGGCACAGTGTAGGACTGCAGGAAATTCAGCATCTGACGCAAACATTCAAAGTCCTCCGTGCAGTGCCATGGTGGAGGAAAACGCGTAATATGTTGGTTTTTAACAGTTAGTATTCACAAGTAAAATACTGAGTTAAAGAAATAATTGAGAAACTTCTCCAAAACCGCTCTTAGAAATGCCCTTTCCATTCTCAAGGTGCACATTACAGGAGGAGAAAAAATGTACTTTTTCTAAGCCAGGATCACTTCTCAGATAGCATTATTCTCCTTCGCTGCAAGAACACACATTCATCCCTCCTTTTCATCATACTCTTTACAGCAATTAGACATTTTCCTATATATTTCACACTGCTATGTAATTTTTTCTGACAGCTCATCATCCTCTTTGACTCATGACCTCTAATGGCATCTTTGTTTTTTGAGATGTTTGTTTGGATTTTTTTCCCCTCACCAGAAGATGTGAGCACATATTATCATAGATGCATAAGGCCTATCAGTCATTTTTTCAGAAGGTATCCAGTAATAGAGCAATACTGTTCCCTCCCCGCCCACTTGTGATTTTTTTCCTCAACAATTTCCCTCAACTCCCTGAAAATAGCAGGTGCTTCTCTTCATTCACCTCCGCTTCATCCAGCCCATCTGTCTGATTCTTCTATGAGAAAGATTAATGGGACATAACTCACTTCATCTCATGGTTTTTAACAGATCAGGGCGGAGGGGTAGGTGGAAATTCTATCCAATTTTAGATGGATGTTTCATGGTGAAGACCTGATGATGATATCGCAGCAGTAAATTTGGGATCTTTCAGTGTGTTGGTCTGTTTCCAAAGTATTTCACAGGCTTGTGTTTTGAATGTCGCCATAAGTAAGTTGCTCTCTACCCATCCATCTCAAAAGCCATCACTACTGTACCAATTAGATGCTTTCAGTGTAGTTGTGATAATATTGCTTTAGCTTCATAAAGCTAAATACACATTGCTCCCTTACTTGCCCTGCGCTTCTGTGCAGGTTCAGTCTTGGCAGAAGTGTTTGAAGGGGTTATGGGGTTTGTTTGCTTGAAGCATATTTTTAAGTAGCCTTTTAAAAAAAACCTTTTCCCCTTCTGATATACCTCTGTCTGTTTTCTCTCTTATCGTAAACCTTGCCACGTAAGTCATCTGTTTTGTTGTTGTTGTTAAATTTTATGACTTTGTGTTGAGTACTACTTTGCTCTGATTATGGTCCTTTAGAAATAAATGGAAGCACATGAGTAGGAAGATGCCTATGTGTATTCAATATAACATACCCTGACATCTGTTACTGCCCAAATCCACACTCAGCCTCTCTTACAGTTCTTTACTGGTATTTTAGTGTTGTGGAACCAACTGTTATTTTCTATCTCGCTCTAGTAGAGGCTCAGCAAAAGAAATAGCTCCTTGTCCCAAGAGGAAAACTAATTGATTTCTACTTTTTGTGCAAGTTTGCAGCATGCAGATATGTGAGACCTAGGTCACATGGTTCATTCTGAAGGGGTGATACTTTGCCTTCTTTTGGTGCACCTGTGACAGCGACCAAAGCTGAAGGCAGTTTCACATTTAAAAGTGAATTATGTAGAGCTTAGGTTTGCCTACAAAAATGAGTATGGTCACATGTAAACATACTGCATATGCACATGTAGAGAGAGTACAAACATCCACTTTCAAAGCTGTAATCAGTGCATCTTGAAGATGTTGTTTTGCTACCCACTTGAGAACTTAGCCCTGGAAATCTCATTCCTGCAGGAGAGTTTAGAAGCACAAAGTGTAATTTTCTGGTTTTCACCTCCGCCACTTTGGTTTACAAAGAAGAAAATGGTCTATACGTGTATTTTACAACCTTTTGAAATCCTCTTTGCTCTTAGAATATTGCCCGGAGTGTAAATGAATGAGAAATTTGGCTTTAATACTTCAAATCTGTTCATGTCCAAGAGGCTTTTCATTTTTGTGCCACATTGTACAAGAAAGCTGCCCTACAAGAGCATTACCAAAGAAAATCCCTGGGGTAGTTCAATATCTGCACAGAGGCAGATGGATTGGTTGTAGTCTGTGATGCCAAACCGTTGTCTCCAATAATTTTTGATTTAACATAACAAGCACCCCTAAGATGAAGGGAATAAGCAGCTACCTGAAGGCTACCTCTGCTCCAAGACTGCTGAGAGCTCTCTGTCTGTACCACTGGTTCCAAACACACATCTGTCATGTTCCCTTGAGATCTTCCAGTGTCGTTCTTAGTCCAATGGTTTTTTGTCCAAGGAGATCTTTCTCTTTAAACTGCCAATGACGGTATAGCAGTACACTGATTTTCTTCAATATGATGCTGTGTGATAATAAAGGTTTCAGACTTTTGCTCTATGTGGGAAGAGAAAAACTTCAGTTCAAAACTTTGTCGAGTATTAAAATATTCAGTGCTTTTAGATCGTCTGCTTCTACAAAGTAAACAATGGGGGATAAAGCACTTCTGCAAAAAAGTAGGTGTTAGGAAAACAGGATTCACTTTACTAAGAGGCAGCTGGTGATGACAGTATGCTATATCTTTCTTTGAAACTCTTAAATTCTCTTCTGCTTGAGTTGACACATGCTGCTTACAGTGTGAACAGTGCATTGTATACTTCGATTTTGTCTTATTGTTCTATTAAGAAAGAAAACAGGCACCAAATCTTGCCAGTAAACACAGAACTTTGAAATTCCAGCAATTCTCTCTTACTTTTCTGTGTAATGAGAGGGGAGTATCCACTGATCCTGTCCCAGGGGCAGAGATGAAAGTTCCTGAAAGGTGCAAGCCATCAAACTGTGTGCATAGAAAAGCTCTGAAAGACCCCAAACTTCTGTGTCCTTCAGAACCTGAGTTTTCCAAATTACATAGGACACCTGAAACAAGTTAGAAATTCTAATGTTCTAAGATCTCAGTACCAATAATGTAAACAGAAAATATATTTCATTGACATAATAATACTTATGATACACTAACAAGAACATGAAGTTTTCTTTCTTTGATAAACCTGATTTGGGCCAAGATTAGAAAAATCACATTTTAGATCAATGTATCATGATTTTAGGGAGCAAATCACGATTTTTGGGGTCTGGAACAACTTCCTTAGGGTAGGGAATAAAGATAGGATGTCAATGAAAATGAAAGCATGTGGGTTTGGGTAATAGTTTTGCCAGAAAAACTATCCAACATTACAGGTAAAAAATTATGACTTCTGTGTAATCAAAGAATTTTTGTATATAAACAGAAAAGAATTAGAACCTATTTTGCCTCCATGAGTTAAATGGATTTTTTTTATGACTCCAGGGGAAATAGCAAACACCTGATGTGAAGAGCTCATTTGAACAAGCTGGTGTTGCTTAAAAACTTTAACTTATAACCAAAAAGGAAAAATACAGATTTAGGATATTGAAATTATATTGGCTGATTTGTTGAAGTTGGTACCACTCCATGCCATGGCTATAACCTGTGTCTTGAAAGTCCTTGGTGGGAATTTTTGCTCTAGAATGCTCCCTGGCATTATGAGCACGGGATTTATAAATTCTAATTTAACAAAGCAACTCTTGCAGAGATTCAATAATGCTCTAAAATAAACATGGCAAATTCCGTATTTGTTCTAATAGGAAATAAATAGTGAGTTTAATGTAAAAGTGAACAAATACAGAATATATATTCAAGTTCTGTGGAAAGGAGTAGTGCCAATGAGAACTCAGGGTTTGAAAGAAAACATCAGCAAAATCTTAGGAGAGAATTTAAGCTACTTTTAAAGCCTGGTGTACCCCGTGCTCTTTCATAGTGTGGTCAGCTCTAGGTGAATGGAAATGAGATGTTTGGCTATTTGTTAACTCTTGGTAGCTGATACCAACAACAGCATGTGCTCCAAGTCACAGTTGTCCAACACTGAATATTCCCTTGAAAGTTTGCTGAACTGTTCCTATGAGGCTTTTGAGATACAAGTTTGAAAAATGCAGTTATTAAAAAAGGCCAAGGGATGCTCATTAGGAGAGGGTTTTTTTAGGGCTGTATTGCTTTTCACAGTTATAATCTATGGCAAAGAGGTTTTGTTAATACAGAAAACTGAATTTTAGTTGAAATATTTGTTCATTTGCTGTAATTCTCTGGTTTAATTTTTAAAACCCAGGGGTGAAATACTAAAATTTATGAAACTGAACATAAGAAAGACCTCTTCCTGAGGAAGTATCTTAGTTAATAGACTTCAGCTTAAACTCATTCTGAGGTTTTTGCTCCATTTTTGCATCAAAGATTGGTTTTCTTAGAATTCTCTTCATTTGTGCCAATCAGTAATATGACTTTGGCTTCCCAGTCAGCGAGTTACAGGTCTGTAATTTAAACTCACATTGTTGTCTTGTATATATGTTAGAAAATAACAGGTGTATTGCCTATAGAGGGAACAGTGAAAGTCATGAGATGTTTGAAGTCACAGAATCACAGAATACTATGAGTTGGAAGGGACCCAAGTCACCCCACTGTTGGCAATTACAATGTTTGAATGGACTATAAGGAGTAGAAGAACCAGAGCTAAAATTGTGCAAAATTATTTAAAGCAGGGGGAAGGATGTCAAGAAAACATGTTTCCCTTGGAATATTTGTTTTCAGCATGAAATTCCCAATCATGTGTACACATAATTTATCTGTTTCTTCATTCTCCACTCATCAGTTTTTCTTCTTCCCCCACCCCCCTGGTCCAAATCGGTCTGGGCTTAACTGCTGCTGTGTTGCTCAGCACCTCAGAAGTGGTGGTACAACTTCTTAATATTGTGCAGAGGAAAACTTAATCAGCAAAATAATCATCTTCCTTGCCATGGAGAAGAAGAAAGGGGGACTTGACATGCATGACAGAACATGCGTGGACCACCAGAAAAGTGTGGTGAGGATGGAAGGTGGTGTAGAGCCCTTTTTTAGAACAATCTGATCAGAAGGCAAATGTCTAAAAAGAAAAGGAATCCGAAAAGAGTGTTGAAGTGCCAGAATTCACCAGCTAATAACTTTAAATAGTTCATTGAGTCTTCCGGAATTTTTTTTGTTCTTCTTCAGGAATAATCTGCTTACATCGTTAAGACCTCAGCTAAGCTCAGTAACACAAATTACCAGATGTTGTATCCCCTAGTTTTTTCCATCAAAAGACCAACCACCAAGCTTGTTGAAAGAGAGAGGTCATTGTCCTTCCCTGGCAATAAAACTATTTTTGCAACTCCTAAGAAATGAAATGAGAATACCTTTCAGCTGTAGAGGGGATCCTATCTCCTACTTCTTCCAAGTTTCCCTGTTTGGCTTTATTTTCTAATAATGCACTCATGTGTAAGCTAATAATGTGAACAGAGGGAAAATGAAGAGTTTAAAAAAAAAAAAAAGACAGAATGAATTAGGGCAATTGAGGTCGCTCTCTTTCATTTTTGCTGGAAGGATTTTAGCCCTAGTTTTTACCTTATCGCTTATTACACAATTTATGATAAAATGAGATGTGATTCCATTCTTATTGTTGTGCTATAGCCTATTGAACATGCATATATAGAATTAATTTCAAATTTAAACACTATCTTAATTATAAATTGAATAAAATGGACAACCTATCAGATTCCCTAAATTGCATTCTAACAAATAATTTCATTTTCCATTACTTTTCCACCAATGATATACTGGGCATAACAATGTTGAGTATACACCCTGTTCCTCTACTTTAATTGTGCCAGAGATTTTGCTGCGAGACAACTGTTTCTCTGTGGGCATGTGTGTTGCTTGCCATTTGTTCCATAAACTGTTTTTTTGAGATTTTTTTTTTTAGTAAGGCTATATAGAACCTTAGAAAATATTGGTATAAATTTTATTTTGTTTTACCTTTTAAGTCTTATTGTAATGCTTGTGGTAGAATAACTCACAGCTGGTAGTTTGACATGCAGAGCTTGGTTTGAACTAGGTTATTCAGTTTGAAAATATATGTACAACTCAGATTCCATAAGGATTTTTAATGTATGTAGAAGCTGAGGTCAGAATGTGGTCCATATCTCCTCTGGAATTTGGAAGATAGTAGCAAAACAGATCTAACAAAATAACTGATGTCTGTTCATAACTCTGCATTTTCTAAACTAGTTTGGAATTTAGATCATGTTTTCTATAGTAAATCAGCCTAGTAGTATTAAAAATATATAATAAAGGCATTAAAAGGTTTACTGATATTTTCTATGTACTTTTTTAATTATTATTTAAGAGTTAGGTAGTGACAAAATTTTAATATAGAGTTAAAAGCCCAAAAATTATAAAATCAGGGGAAAGGACAGGAATGTGTGTTGGCTGCTTTATATATCCATGACTTTCTAATTCTGTATGTTACACCTCTGTTCAGATTTAACTCCACTTTAGCAGGTACTTCCATTACAGTATCTCAAAACATGCAATGATAAAGCATATGAAAGATTCAAACTCTTTTTCATTATACTGTTTATACTTTCTAAATAAAATTCTGTGTATTTTAAGATTTCAAATGTATTCCAGCCAAATGTAGACTGTTTCACACCTGGCAAAACACCGATTGTATTTAAAAATAGCCCAAACATCTGCTTTTTTTTTAACATGCCATTTATAATTTATTTAGATTTTAGTTATGTTTCATTTCGCTTCCAAAATCAAATATGCCACTGAACCCTGAAAGTATTTCTGAAAAGTTGTTGTACTTTCCGTATTATTATTTTTATAGAATATTAAATATTATTTACATGCTAAATTCAAAGAAGTTAGCAACACTTTTATTACATTTTTTTGAGCCTAAATCGAGTTAAGTCACTTGAGAGAACATTGGGATTTCCAATTGAAGAAACAAAATTGGACAATAAACATAAACAATAAATTTGGATGTTACTAATTGAACATGTTTCTCATGTCAGAAGACTTTATTCAAATTCCTCTTCTCTTTAACTTTCTTTTACAAGTATATTTTATTTTTATTTGAACTCCTTCAGCTTTTTCATAGCATAAATTCCTTACAGATTCCAGCATTGTTAAACTGGCAAAAATAAATAAATAAAATACTTGTTGCATCTCAAAGGGTATTTCTTCCCTTCTAAAGTTTGCAAATGGGGCATAAAATCTAACAGTGCCTGAGAAATTCTAGTAGGAACCTGAAGTATCCCAGCAGTGTAGCAGTGAGGATATTGCTGCGCTGTACACACAATACCTTTCCCTTTAATATTTTGTACTTTATGAGTTTTTATCCATCACAAACCCGACATTTTTTAGCCATTTCCCCCCAGTTGAAATGATGTGCTATCACCGTAACTCGATCTGTTATCTCCCAAATAGTTTCAACTGTGTTAATGTGTACATGTACTTTC
>WEKX01009579.1:319607-341439 GCA_013390025.1 Pitta sordida
CCCCCCCTCCCTCTTATCAGGCTCTCGGCAGCATTTGTGATTCATAGCAGTCATCAAAGTGATAATAAACTCATTCACAATACTAACAAACATGGGGCTCCCAGTTATTTACGAGGCAAATTCACTGCGATGCTGGGCAGTGGAACAGGGGAGAATCAAGATGGTGTTGATTGATAAATTGACAGGTTAATTTACAAGTGGATAATAGGAGTTAGACCCAGAGGGAGCGACAGCAGCCCCTGCTCTAGCTTGGTTGCACTGCCATCTGTCTTGTGCCTGGGAATCTGCAGGAGCAAGTCCACAGCTTCCGAAATTAAAGACAAAACCCCTCGTTTAGGGCGATTTTAATTTGCTGTCTCTCACAGCCCACGGCCCCCCCTCCCTCCATCCACCTCCCCGGCAGCCGGGTGACTTGTCCCTGCAGAAATGCCGCCGGCCTCTCCTCACTTATAATGTAAAGTGTTTCTAAGGTTCTGGAGTACTTTTGCTTTGCTTTTAATTGAGAAAGGAGAAATATTTTTGTATGTTGTAATAGTACATACAGTTCTGTGTTGCTTAAATCGCTTGAAAAGCGATTGCGTTGTTTTCTATTTCATATTCACCTGAATTTGTTTTTTAAAGTCAACGAATGAAATAAAAAAAACTTTTAACCTGTTTTATTATTAACTAATTTTTCTTTCTCCGAATATATACATTTCAATGTTCCATCTGGACAACAGGAACTTAACTTTGTAACCAAATATTTCTTCGGTTTAGTTGGGAACATTGAGTAAGTTCTGTGAGTCTCCTCGTTTTTGTAATCCCTAGGAGCCATTTTTAGGGCAATCAATCACTGTTTTTATGTCATTAAACATTTAACTAAACTGGTTGTTGGCTTCCCCACAATGACCCGGAATTTCATGGAATTCAAGATCAAGGAACAGTTGCCATTACGTGTCTTTGAAGTTAATATGTTCCAGTCTTGCATTTTAGCGTTAAGAACGTTTTATTGGGAAAATAAAAGGGGTGGTCAGAAATACAGTTTGCTTTTTACAGTAAGTGTTAAATGCTGGGAAAAGTGTTTTGTTTTAAAAACCCTGGATGTTTGTGCTGCAGTTGCCAATGTTCATCAGCTGCCCTGTGCCTCCAGCACGGGGTGAACTCTGAAGTGAATCTCAAAGTCCAGGCAATAGGATGTGTCTCCCATCCTTAACCTTTATAAGCAAGCGTGTGTTACAATTTTTGCATGCCACATTCTGGGAATGTGAGTTCTGCAAATCCCAGTGCGACCCAGAATCCCGGGATTTCATTCTGCTACTCAAGATCTGTATGGGTACAAAGTGCAACACTTGAGTGTCCGCTGATTTTGTTTTTCTCTGTAGCTGCTGTTAAAGTAGGGGACACCGAGCACACCTCTCAGATCTGGGATTTTCTTCTCAGTTGTTCCTGGAGCCCCAGTGGAGAGGAGTAGATACTGGTGGGCTTGCACAGAATGCTAATTGTCTCTGGTGAGCGGTAGTGATTCACAATGCTCTAAATGAAGTTGTGAAGGCATTCAGGGGCAAATCCTCTCCTCCACGCCTGGCCCAAAAGTGGAGGCTTGACGTGGGGGAACTCCATGGGGAGCGGGGGAAGGAATAAACCTTCCCTTGCTCGGGCCACGGACCAGCTTGGCTGCAGTCCCCAAGCGACAGACACCTCCTCTGTGGTTTTGCCTGTCTGTCACAGGGTAAATCACTCCTGGATCTGCATAGTAACAGGGGTCCTGGCTCTGCTATTGCTTCTGCAGACGTGGGGTCAGCGACGAGGACCCCTTACACACCATCAGAGAAAACAGTGTCCTGGTGCTGTGCTTGAAACTCTGCAACGAAGCTCCTCAGTGTCTTTTCCTGATGCTTTACTGATCAGCAGAGTTGTAGAGGCTGAGCTGTTCAGGGACTGCCTCTGTAACAAAACAAAAATGCTCTTTTTTTTTAATCAAAAAAAGCGCCACCCAAGCTGCAGAGATGAAACCCCGTATTTCCTGTGCGCAAATCCCTCCTACCCAAAGTTTTTAGAAGATACCAAAACACAGGAAAGTTGGGGGTTTACGGGAAGAAACTTGAAAGTCATATAATTTTCTAGCCTTTACTGAGGACTTAGGTAGATATTACTGGTATTTGTGCCAAACAAAGTGAATTTAGCAATCTGACTATCTCTGTGATGTGCTCTCGGTCTCTGTACGGGTGTTAGGTGGTGAGTTGGACTAGATGATCCTTGTGGGTCCCTTCCAACTCATAATATTCTGTGATTCTGTGATCTCATGCATTCCACCATTGCACCTGGGCAGTTTTTCTTACCTAAATTGGGCCGATTTTTGCATGCAGTGATTTTTGCTGGTACGGAGGGTCACTTAGTTAAAACCAGAACAAACCCCAAGACAAATACTTGTTTACTTTATTCATATTTTTAAAAAATTATTGTTTAACAAAAGAGCCAAGATAATCTTGAAACATGATTACAGAAAAGAAGAGCAAAGTTTTAAAGCAGCAGGTGAGATGAGGTTTCACATGACAGGAGTTTGTGCAAGTTGGTGCCCAATGGACTATTTTGGTCTTCAATCATGAATTTAATGCCCTGTTCCCCTGTTTTGTACTGACTTGGGGCTATTTGTTTTATGGTAACTGCCTGTTGTGGTACTGAACTGATTTAATTTAGAGGGTTTTTTCCATGTCTTTGCATTCTGAAACATCTGGACAGTGACACGTTTACAGAGTCATAGATTATAATAGTAATAACTCTTAAAAATCAATATTAGAATATTCTGGTAAAAGGTTTTTTTGCAAACATTGAGTAACAATAGGAATGTAATTAGTGAGGGTGATGATTGGCCCATATCTTTATGATATAATGTGAGAAATGTGAATGTCTACAAAGTGTGTGTGTCAGTACATATATATGTATACGCAGATATATAAATGTTCCCAATTGTCACATAAATTCAGGTGGCTTTTTTTTGTTGTTTTTAGTGCTGCAGCACAGGGCTACAGATAACAGGAAAACAATAAGGTTCATGTGCATTTAAATCCCTCTTTCCTGGGCACACATAACCATAGCCAACAACAGGTGAGTTACAAGCAGAGAATATTTAGACCCATTGATTTTCATTATTACTTCTTTCTCATTCCATATGTCACATCAAAGCATGGCAGTGTTCTGTTTGGAAAGGAGATCAATGCAAGGAAATCGGACTGATCCTTGCTATTCACAAGGAGTGTCTAAATTCAGTGGGTGACATAGGATAAAAGTGACCCTGGATTTGCTGTGACTGTTTTCTTAAGTTTAGCCAGACAGACTGTACAAAGAGGGAAAAAAAAAAAAAGCATAGATTCTGGCTTTGTACAAGAACTATTCTCTTAATTGAAGCTTATTTAAAAACTTAGATATTCTTTTTAACTACAATGCTGGAAGATTGTCTTGACTTCTCTTTATTATTCTGAATCATTTCAAGTAAAAGTGCACATCTCTCCTCAGTAAACATATTTTATGAATCAATCCATGCAAATAATGCTTTCTTCAATTGTGCACTTCCTAAAATAACATGTTGACATCAAATCATCCTGTTTTGAAGAGTTTGTAATAATAAATAATAATCAATGCTGCAGGCTGAAGGATGCATCAATTATATTTATTTTACCCACAGTAGAGACTTGCTCGGTTGTATATTTTTCTCCAATAATTTTGCACATTTTATTGTAAAGTGTACTTCAGTCTAATTGGCAATGTGGCTACTGACTGCTGATTGAGACAAAATTACACTTTCTCTGAAACAAAAATTGAGTTCCATTATGTGAAATCTAAAATATTGCCATAGTCTTGCAGGTTTATTCTAGAATGTGGTTTAGCAGGGGCAAAAAAGAATTGAAGAACAGGTAGAAAATGCTCCTTGGAATCAAATTCAAATCACAAGGGGAGTAAATTTTGGGAGATTATCAGAAAAAAATAATGCCTAGTTCTGAGATTATGAAAAAAATTTAAACTAAATAGTTTTTTGAAACAATCCAGAGTCTACTTTAGTGACTAGAACATTATTTTAACCTTTGATATCAGTATGTAAGAAAGGGTGAAAATTTTAGGCTATTTAGGATCAGTACATAATAATAAACAATAAACAGAACTAATATTTCATGGAGTGCTTGGCTCTTTTCAGAGTTGAAGTACGTATTGAAGATGGTATTCCAGAAAAGGGGCCTGCAGCTTTAATAGTTGTGTCCTCAATTATAAAGATTTCTGGGGATGTTTGGAGGGGAGAAAAGATCACAGATGCCACCAGAACTGAACAAAAGAAATTCCCTTTCAGAGAGTATAAAATTCCCCTCCAGTCTCCGTCCTATTTTGAGCCTTTAAGAAGTAGTATTTGAGCCCGTAGGGAGCAACTGCTTGCTAACTTGTAATTTCATATGATTTGAAATGTGGCACCTGCTGGCCTCCTATGTGGGATCACTTAGGAGAAACAGCAACTATGTGTAAGACTGGGCTGTCTAACCAGTTATCTTGAGCTAAAAATCCCTTTTCACATTTGTCTTACATAGCATTGCACAGGTAGGGGGTTATTTTAGTATTGGCTGCCAATATGTAGATGTAATTTTGGTAAATCTGTTCTTTGCTTTGGTTAAGTCAAAGTTCCTGTAGTACCTTATCCAACTACAGCAAATGTTAGAGATAAGTACCGGATCATAATATTATCTCCTTAGTTCTGTGGAGCAGTGGGCTAAGGTAAGCAAGATGCAAAACAAGTTATCAAATCAGACAAAGGGACCTAATTAAAACATGATTGCTGAGGTCTATGAAAAATACAATTAAGTTGTAAGCTAAAGAAAATGAGGTGGCAAAGTCAATGTATTTGCTATTTATCTCGTGAGATCTCAGTTCAAAGACTCACTTTCAAATCCTACAGGATCAGCTCTTTCAGATCCTACAGCAGCCCAATAGATATAAAATTAGATTGGACTCATGCAAAGATATAATGTGTGAATCTAACAAAACCACTCTGAAAATAAAAATAGCACATTGGCTGTCATTGCTGAACATCTTCTCAGGATGCCGCATTCAGTATTGTCTCGTGTAGACAGAGAAAAATTGAAAGGAGGAAATCCAGGTGCAAACCACACTTCAAGTTATTCAGGTGAAATTCTGGCTTCACATCCTATCTGTGTAAAAGAACTCAAGTTTTCTTGACACATGCCCCTAGTTTAAGTAGCTAAAAGATCTGTAATAGTTGATTTAACAATATTAGTTATTTTTGCTGTAGTCTAGATGTATTATCTTATTTCCTCTGTATCTTCAAGACTAATTAATATTTTTCTTTCATTTACAAAAAATTATTTATTGCTAAGTTGCAGGTCAAGAAAGGAGAATGCAGTCATCTGAGGAAAAGAGTGAGCCTTAAGTGTCTGAGTTCAAAATTTGGATCTGGCATAATTTCCTAGGTGCCAGCATATGTCGCCTTCCTGTTCCTTGAATTCCCAACCAATAAAAATGAGGATGTGTTTGAACCAGGTTTTCTGGAGGTTCTGAGCTGGTAACAAAAGCATCTCGCTCTCTTTTTTTTTTCAAGCAATGTTGAACACAACAGAGTTATTTCAGCCATCTCCTGCCCTCTTTTCGTGGTCAAGCTGAGTCTGGTTTGGTCTTATGGCTTGGACTGTAAAGACACATGGTGATACTTGTCAGCTACTGAATTATTGTGTCCAGCGTCTCACAACCTGGTTCTGTGGGGTGCAGGGAGGACAGGGCAAGGAGGGGAGGGGGAAAAGGGGAGGTGTTTGCTAATTAATATATACATATCACTTTTCCTGTGATTTTTGTCCTGGTGAGAAACTGAGCAGAAGGTAAGTCAAGGCAGAAAATATTTCTTTCAAGTGGAGATGGCCCCCTCCCCCTCTCAAAGCTCTTCTACTTCAGTTCTTTTATTTTATTCCTCCTATTATTTTTTGACAGTCTGTGTATGGAGATATTTCTTGCCAAGATGAAAGTCACCTCTCTCGTGCTTCCAGTGCTCTGTCAGTTCTTTTTAAGGAGTTAAGTGCACTGTGAGTTAGTAGGAACAATGAACCTCACTTGTTCTTGCAGCGGTCTGTAAAAACTTACTTATGTTTTGTGGAACAAAATTAGAAGTTTTTATTTACCTTCCCTAGTGTTTTGGCACTTTGGCTAGGCACAATATTTACAGCAGTATACCATGAATATGTGAAGCTGAACAAATAATCCACAGATATTTTAGTGTACCTGAGCCCCTCTCACTGTATCAGAATTGGTTGTAGATTAAAAGAATATATGTATGCCAAACCTCATGTGGGGCAGAGGTGAGAGAACCACAGACTGTGGTGTGATGTCCTACTTTCTCACTCTCCCAGTTTATGTTCAATAGAAATTAAGATTTACATTCTGAGCTGAGGTCTGCTCAACACCATGCAGCCCTGCAGCCTCCAGTGGGCATTTCCTACCCCTGTAAAACCTCCATTCTGACGAATTCAAACCTAAAAGGGAAATTTTCCTCGTGAGTGACCTTGCGCTTTCTCTCCTGTTGCCTAGAGGAGGGCAAGATCAGTGAGCAATGCTGGATGACACACACCATACTCCTGTTCCTCGCTGCCCCTGCACCCCAGCCGCTACAGATTGTAAAACCACATGTCCATAATCAGAGATAAAAATAAATCCAATACTGGGAGGTGAGTGGTCTCCTTCTGTTGCCTTCAGATAGCCCAGTTTGAGGTGCTGAACAAGCAGGGAAAAGTGCATCAGGCATCTGTAGAGGATGCAGAAGTTGGGAGATTGTTATTTTAGCTAGGCTGTTGTCTTGGAATTCTAGAAGATATTTGTTATTCCTGCAATTTATTATGCTTTCTGTGCATAAAACAGATTAAAACAACACATCTTATTACAGCTAGAGAGAAAAGCATTGTTGAGTGAGAAAAAGCACTGAACTACTTGAGTAAGGGCAAGAGGAGAAAGCAGAGGTATGATCTGTTATTTCCTTTGAGGAGAGGTGAAGGCAAAGGGGAGGTTTAGTGTCTGTTCCTTGTGGCAGAAAATCATCCCTGATTGTTTGTAGAACAGAGGCATATGAGTGTCAAACAGATACCCTGGATCCACAAAGATACATCCTGACCTGCGGGCCTGCTGGATGCGCATGTCATGACTGTAATTTTGTCATGGTAAAAATGTCAGAAGTCATGAAAACCTAGTGAAAATGAAAGGGAGAAAAGTCACTGGCAAGTTTTGAAGTAATCAAATGACCCTTGCAGACCTGTATCTCTCGAATCTAATTTTCTTAAGGTCTGAAGGGTGACTTATGCACCTTCTATTAGACAGTACCTAACCCTTACCTCTCAGAGCCCTTGTGTACGCTGAGGCCTTTAGGAATCTCTCTCTGCTGGGTTGTGCTGTATGAAATCCCTGTGCTAGGGCCTAGCTGTCTTGTTCCAGTTAAACTCATGATACTGTCACAACGTCATTAGTCTACAACCACATTTTCCATCATGGGTATACTGCTATATCATAAATATCCTCTAGTTAGGGAAGGAAAGGTCAGAGGATTTTTGTTTGGTTTGGTTTTTAAACAAACCTGGAAGCAATTTTTCACACTGCTCCTCAGCATTTTTCTCCTGCTTTATTTTTAATCATAAAGTTGAAAATTAGTTTAAATGCACAATGCACAGCTACGTGAAAAAAAGGAAGCAATGGACTTTGACTCTCTGTGTAAAATCTCTGTATTTCCTTCTGACCAGAAAGCTGTCTTGTGACTTTCATCCTTCATCTTCCAGTGCATCCCTAATGCTGAATTACCAGGCTGAATCAAAAATCCACTTTAGTACAGTGGTAAGTGTCCCCACCTGGCGTGTGGGAGACCCGAGTTCAATTCCCGCCAGGGAGACAGTGTTAAGAGGTGGACTCGATGATCCTTGTGGGTCCCTTCCAACTCAGAATATTCTGTGTGAATTATAATTACTTCTTAACTTGTAGTACATGTTATCTAAACAGGCCATTTTGGGGCTAGTATACATTAAAACCTCTCTTCACGCTCCTTGTCTGAACCAAACTGGCCGTTTTTCAGGTTCAGATCAGATCACATCCATCTCCCCTCCAAATGTGCCCCCAGCTTCCTTTTTCTCAGGCCCTACAGCTTCTCCTGTGTTGGGAGATCAGGTGGCAAGTTGTCAGCAAAGTCCAGCTGCTGCTCATCTTCAAATTCACGCTTGCTCTGAGCTCCCCCATTAGTTTTGCCCTGGAGAGTGGTGGCGTTTGCTGCTAACAGGGAAGCCCAGAGCCATCCACGTTTCTGCCAGCTCCGAGACTGCAGAGAGCTGGAGGCTCTCCTGTAACTAATAGGGAAGTCTGGAAGCAATGGGAGATTTGAATGTAGAGACACAGCCCGGGGCTTGAGCCAGTGGTCTGTCACTACTGTTCCTCCTCACACAGCTCCTGGAAAGACAAAGTGGACCCTGCAACCTCGGGTGAATAGAGCCCATGTGTTGAAGCTGTGGCTTCAGTGAAGACGGTGAGGAATAGGTTGCCGGTGATGAAATGTGTATTGAAGACAAGGGAAACGGAGAGAAAGGACATGTGAAGAGGGACCTTGAAAATTGACCCAGTGTGCAGGGGATGGGAAAGTACCCAATGAAGAGACAACACGCAGGTTTCTCTGCACAAGGCTGCCCAGAAACATGGAATGTGTTCTCTGCGTGACAGAAAACTGCAACTGAGCTGAAGTGTTCCTGTACCATCCTATGGTGGAAGGGGTAACACCTCTTTTATTTTGCCCTAAGAAGGCTCAGCATTCTGAAGAATGTGAAACACAGACCTAGATTGTTTTTTCACTAGAGTATTTTTGCATAGCTGGGCAGAGCTATCAGTGTTCACCTGTGAAGAGTTGCTGTGATAACCACCTATGTGAGCATCCCCTATAGCACTTGCACAGTGCCAGATAAAGCTAGTTAGAACAGTGGAATAACCCTCTATTTTGATGGTTTTCCTTAGGTGTTTGTGAAACTGATCCCATCATCTGTTAAAAAATTAACAAACAGATAAGTGAAAATTTACAGTTCAAAGACGAATTTCACATGTTTTTCTAGCATGAAAGTTTCCTTTGGAGTCTATTTACCAACAGACTGAGTCTCTGTGTCCTCTGGTTAAGAAAAAGATGGGGTTGGGTAGTGGAATTTGTATTGTGAACATTAGATTTCGTCTTAATATGTCAAAACAGAAAGAAAAGTCTAAGTAACCTTTCAGTGCAGAAAGAAATTGTTCTGCTAGTATAAGTAATACAGTTTAATTATCTACACACACATTCAGTGCTTCCCTGTATTTACTCATAAAGTCATTTGCTCATGCTAGTTATGAACTAGTTTAAAACTACCACTCAGTGGAATTAGTGCTGATTGACACTGATGTAACTGAATAGAATACCACTTTATTAATAGACTTAGTTCAGAAAATTCACTTGCTTTTGGAAACCCTTTCAAAGATATGCTTATGTCAAGAAAACTAGTGCATAATTCTTGTCTCTCTTATCTGAAGTTTGCTTTGAAATCTGTGCATCCCTTCCTCAACTCTCTCTCCCATCTCACCATCCCTGTTTCTCCCCTTTGTATGTAGTTGTAAACTGGTGCCTATGACTAGAAGTGAAGAATGAGTCAGAACTTCTGAGTTCTTGCTCTTCTCTCTTCTTGAGTAACTTCTTCCCCCTGCAGAAAGTTGATATTGTTGTGCAGAAACCTTCTGTTCTAACAGAAGGACGTTAGCTCTGCTTTTTTACACTTTCCCTAATTGTTAATCTGAGTTAGAGATGCATGTGGTTTGTGTGTCAAGGAAAATGGACTGATTCAGTCACTTGTATTTCATGCTGTTCTTCTTCACATCACTGTGTCCCTTATGTTCCTGTGGTAATCCCTGTAAACTAGAAAACCTTACCAGCTATGTCTGGGTAAATCCTTATCAAAGGAAGGTGATGAAGGACTTGGGTAATGCTGTTAGGGTGATGGAATGAGCAGAGGTCAGGCAGACTGGAAGTAATCCCAGCAAGGCTAATGTGAACTAAACTGGGAAGGTAAAATGTATGTCCATATGCAACCTGTTACTTCTTGTCAAAGTGAAGAGGCCTTTTCTGCTCAGGTCCTATTACCAATATTGAAAAATGGTGGATACATAAATGGGTGCATGGACAGATACATCTTCAAATACAAACTGCACACTTTAGATGTTTATTTGGTCAATACATATAAATGTATGCCTCAGAAGGAAAAAAAAATCAAACCTTGTCAAAAACATTGCATGGCAAGACTCCTTCCAGTCTTTGAATAATGAGCCTCAAGGGATGAAAGCATCCCATTAGTAAAGGCAATCAGTAGTTCCGGACAACTCTTTTTCTGCTGTAAACATCTGTCTACTGATGACAGTGCCACCTGAAGTGACTTCTCAAAATCTGGACTTATAAAGAGGAAACATTTCTATAAATGGATCATGTAATACAGGAATAACTTTTAATTTTCCCTTTCATTATCAAATCATAAATGATGAGATGCTCTTTAACTGCAAGATAAATTTTTTACACCATCCTGTTGAATTAGAGAAAAAAAATGAGGTTTTGTGTTAATGAAGCTTAAGGGGGTTTGGTAACCCCAATCTCTTTCTTTGATGTGCATATCAGTCAACTGCTTGCGAACTGCTGTAATGGATTACCTCTTCCAACTCTGAGTTTTACTTCCTCGCAGGCTTGTGTTCAGTGCTCAAGAAGAGGGCAAGAAGGACCTGTGGCAAATGCTTGTGTTCATAGTGATGGATTTTTTTGGTGGAAATTTTG
Source organism: Pitta sordida (assembly GCA_013390025.1). NCBI lineage: Eukaryota > Metazoa > Chordata > Aves > Passeriformes > Pittidae > Pitta > Pitta sordida. The sequence continues at coordinate 330,427 of WEKX01009579.1, forward strand.
CCAAAACAGGTCCTACATTTGCAGATGTCTAGTGCAGCGCTGGACTCATTTGTCTTATATTTGGATTTGATCCACAGACAGTCTCAACTTTTGAGTACTGCTATGTTGGTGTCCTTGTGAGCTCAGGGCTTTGTAGGATTAGACGGAGCACTGCATAAAGATCCTCTGGTCTATGACCTGTGGTCTAAGACACACTGCAATGCACATAAATAATAACACCAGTTTAGTGAAAGTGCTTGAAAATTATTATATTTTTTTCCCCTGACTAAAGCTCTTCAATTAGGGGGTAAGTCATTTCTGCTGAAATAAATGCTAAATGGCTTGACTTCACATTTTGTAGTTGGTATGTGTTGAAGTCCAGAGGAGACTTATTTCTGTGCAGAATATGTCAGTTTCCCAATAATGATCTACTGAAAGTCTCCATTTATACAGGAAAATTATTTTACTGCTTTTAAAGGAAGCTGTTGCATTTATGGATTCTGGCAACTTAAAGCCACCATTAATGGGAGAGAAGAAGAAATAGTCAGATTAATACACTTTTTCCTCTGTGCATTATACTGTTTACCTAATCACAAGTTCATGGTCGAAGATAATTCAGAAGAAAATGTATCCCATGAATTTTGGATGACAGCCTGACTTCCCATAACTGGCTAACTAATGTTAACTCTGAAATCTTATTTCTTGATGGGAAAAGTCTAAAAAGAAGAGCACCCATGATAAAAGTATTGCTTGTCTTGGTCTAGCTGACACCTTTCTCGAGACTCTGGAGGGGTAATCACAGGCACTTGGCAATAATGGTGTAAGTCTGACGTGAGCAATGCGCTCCAGATCTGTGGCTGCTAATGCTGGAGCTGCTAATGAGTCGCACATCTCAGTCTCATTTCTGCCACCCTGCTAAAGGTGTGAGTGGATCATAGTCATTCCATGTAATATTATGGAGGAGGCCTGATCCCATGGACCTTTGTTTGTGGGAAGGGCTCCAGTGACTTGTCAAACTTGATTTCATATGTGTTCACATAAATAATGGCTTCAGGACTGGCGTGATGTTTGCAAGAGACATTGCCTCCTAGTTGTCCAAGCTTGTGCAAGCAACTTTCCTGCTTAAAGGAAAAGAGCATTCCTTCTTTCCCTCCCTGATTACCTTGATTAATTGTTTTCTAAAGAAACTTAAATCATGGTATTTAAAACAACCACTAACTGTTGTTTCTTGTTAGGTATCAGGGAACTGTCTCAGTATATTTTGATTCATCTGATCTCCATTAATATCTGCTCAGAAACTTTCAATGCTGTGGCTAAAGGAGAATGTTCAAAGGACTGTAAAAATAAGTAAGGAGCCTTTTGACAAACTCAAGTGAGAGTACACCACACCTGGCACTTTATTTCTTGTCAACCATTTGTTTTGCGGACCAATTCCAGTGCACAGGTGAATTCTTCTTGCCTGATAAACCAGCCTTCTCTATGCTTGTGCACACGTGTGAGTGTAGTGTTGTTTAAACATCATCTAAAATATGATAAGCTGTGAATAAATTAAGAATCTGTTAAACTATGCATATATTTAAACACAAAATTAAGTTGTGTGTATATTTTGAGATTAAACATGGAAATGTTTTTATCAAGTAAGCATAGGCTCCTCCATTCCCCCACTCCCTGTTCAATGCAATCTTTCTAATACTGGTTGGTTTTTTTCCCTTCATTGACATTTCTTTCAGAAAATACATGGATACTTGTCCATGCCTATACCCCTTGTCATGCACCTTCATTTCTGGGTTCTGTTCAGCTTCTTACCTTTAGCCCCAGGCATTGCTGTCTGCTCAATAGTTTCCAACCCCTGTAAAGAAGAAACAAGATGACGTATTACTTTTTAAACATAAACCACACATGACTAAGACCCAATAATTCACTCGCTCCTGCTAGGATGCTGAATGATTAAGTCTGACATCAGTCAGTGCCAGTAGTGTATTTTTGATAAACCATAGTTGTCTGCTGCATACTACAACATCTGTATTTTTCACACCAGAGGCATCTGTCTTGTTCAAGAAAATGAGAGACATGTAGCACACTGCTCGTGCAAGTAGTAAAACTGATAGAAACTGTACCAGTTATCATTCTACATAGAACTCCTTTCTTAAGTGATAGCAAATGACATATTTGGACCACTTTTTATAGAAACCATTTCAGGGAACATACTTTTGTGACCTACTGTGAAACTTGTGGGGATCCATCTTCAGATCCAATAGCATCTACAAGTGGCAGAAAAATGAGCCCAAGAATTAATTAAGCTTGCCACTGCTATTTAGCATTAGATAAAGGTTTTTGTCTTCACATGTCAATATATTTAGGTGTCTTTAGAAATCTGATCTTCTGACAGAGGTTTCAGAAGTCCACATTCTTTAGAAACGATGAAACTGGATTTATTGTGTGGCATAAAATGTCTATACTCTAAATAAATATTTTAAAAGATAAATTTGACCCTGGCTCTTTACCAGTGATGCAGGAAGAATGGCAATTATTTAAATCAGAAATTAATCTGGACTACTATTTTTTGTGAAAATGATCATTCTAATCATGCTGATTTTGTTCACATTTTCTGCTTCCGTATCATAGGTCAAGAATCACAGATCACATAAGTTTTATTTATTTTTGTGTCTCTGACCATAAAGTTACAATAGTCAGAAGACAAGTATCTCTTTCTCTCAATATCCTTCATATGCACAGGAGAATATCTTTTTACTAAGGAGCATCATTGCTATTTCATGTATATTTGTAAAAGTAAGAAGTCAGTATTTAATATGCCTAATCCATCTTTATTTAAAACAGAATTATAAATGTGACTTCCTAGAACAAAGGTGAAAAGGAAGAAGTACTAATCTGACGCTCTTGTGTTCGAAAAACCAGAAAGGGAGCAGTAAGAAATGATTTCTTATATTAAAATTAAAAATCCTAAAGTCATAATGCTGTGACTTAGCGGTGTTTACCTCTGGCAGTGGATTTGCAGCTGGTGTTTAGCAGCGTCAGCACTCTATCTCTAAAAGAGATTGTGGAAAGCAGTCTTGTTCAGGTTTTACTGAAAAGGAAGTGTTTGACTTTGATCACAGTTAAAATGACGGCATAGTCAGCAGATGAAATACTGCAGATAGTTAGCAAAGGCAACTGCTTTGGAGTATGTCCTTTAAACTCTAATTCTCCAGAATATTTACTGGGAGAAGTCCTAAAAGGGTTAAGAAGCTGCTGTAAGAAGGGCTAAAAATGATAGACTGGAAGAAAAAGAGGTAGTAAAAATTGAAGGATATAAAAAAGCAGAGGAATGTGGCTGGGGAATAATAAAATAAGAGAGAGAAGTTAAACCAGTGACCCTTGTCGGCAGTGAAAAGCGGGAGATTAGAAAATGTTTCATGCTAATTTCCATGGAGATTTCTTTAATTTATCGAAAATTACTTTCTTCTGCTTTGATTTGTCCAACTGCCTGCCCCCTCACAGCTTTTTCGGGGTGGTCCTACCCGTCACGCCATGCTGAATGTGGGCCTCATTTGCCCCCACACTGGGCCAAAGCGTCGTGAGATTACTGAAGCGTCTCTGACGTCTCTATCAGCTTGTGCCACCACAATGCCCTATTCCCTTTTTTTCTCTTTCTCTCTCGCTCTCGCCTCTCCCCTCCGTAGCAGAGTCTTAGGATTCCTGTCACATGATGGCTTCATCGGGGGCCCCTTGCTGAAGCGTTTTCACTTTTCTCCTGATCCGTTCAGCTTGGTTCTCTCTGCTGCCTGGCATATCAAAGGAGATTTGTGGGTCATTGAGCCATGGACGCAAAATATAAAGTTATCAGCCTGCCTGGCAGCATCAAAACAACAAACCCGCCCCCACCTCAGCCATCATTTGCCATCTTCATCCTTCAAGTGGCAGGAAATTGTTAGTCTCTCTTACAAATGTATATTGAAAGCATTTAATTTCTAAAGGATAATCAGGATGTAGAGGTACCAGCTAAAAGACCTTAAATATTACATCTTCTAATAGGGCACTTCGGATTATAGCGTGATGTAGTAAGATGAAGAAGCTGCTTATGTCTCCAATTTTAAAGACACAGGCTAATGTTAATGACAAGCTAGTATTTTTGCAGAATAATAAAGTAATTTGCCTACCATCTCCTACCTTGTCACAGATAATAAATGGATGTATTTGATTATAGGCATTCTGGGCCACTGGAAATTGATATTGCTTCCTCAGTCTAGCCTAGTTGAGGATTTGATCCTGATTATTTATTTGGGGATGCGAAGAAAGATTCATTAAGTAATGTTTCTAAATGTGGCCATTACCATCATTTGAATCATCTCTGTCCGGTTCCATTCTGAGCACTGGGGCTATTTAACTCTCAAATGAATGATCCTTGTAGAAATGCTAGGATTCAGTTTGTATTGTGTCAAGTATCCAAAAGAATGTGGAGAATGATGCCATCCAGTACCTATAAAAGATGAGAAGTACAGCAGCAGTGTTAGAAACATCTCTCTTGTAATGTCCATTGTAACTCAATTAGAAATGGGTTTGTTTGAAGTGGTTTGGAACTGTTGCAGGGGTTCTAAGCACCTTTTAAAATGAGTCCTCATTATTCTCTTCAAAATCAGTCTTTAAACCACAGCCTGAAACGTCTCCCTCAGTTCCCTCTGGACAGTGAACTTGCATATTAAACACCTTCTTTATCCTGTAACTATAAGCCTGCTCTGTGTATGCTGGTGAGCTTAAGGCTTTCCCTGCAAGGTGACTCACCTACATCGATTGATTTACTGGGAGGTACTGCGGTCTGGGGCAACAGAGACAGCTCTGCCTGCCTGAGGCACACTGCAGCAAGGCCTCTGTAAGGTCCTGAGGAAATAATCCTGGGGGAAGATGGGTAATGGAGGATGCCACAAACGAGGGAAAGTCAGAGTGATACCAGGAGTTTGTGATGGCTGGTGAACCAATTCTGATAAACTATAGATGTTGTGGCACCTCTAACCATAGCTTTGTATGTACTTGACAGGCAGGAATATTGGCAATTCTCCCCAAAACCCATGGTGGGGAGAAGTACATAAAAACACAGTCCAAACCTACAAGCCCTATGGTGGATTCACTACTATTGTGGTTTGTCACCTACAATTTTAATACTCACCGCATCTCTTAAATCTGTTAGAATCTTGTAAACCTTTTGTGTCTTCTCTGAGTCCTCCAATGTGTATCTCTGCATATTTCCTGTATAAATGAAAGTTGAGCTTTTGGTTTTATTTTATTTTTTTAATATATAAATATGCCTTTCCATGAGTAAGTTTGCTTGTTGTGTCTGCATTGGCTTTCTTATTTCAATATAGATTGGTCTGTTACTTAATGTATTCATGGCTCCCTTTCTAGCTATCGTAGTTTCTGTTTCTTCTTGTATTTAAATCTTGGCTACACAAATGATTTCAAATTCCCTGGTGATCAAACATGATCATGCAGAGCTTGAAGTTAGAGAGAATGTTAAGTGTTCTCTAATTAATTGCATAAATGTGGAATGCAAGAATTAAGTGTTAACTGGTAATTTCTGTGTGCAGTAGGCTCCCTCAATATGTGCTAGATTATAATAACTTACATGTGCTTGGGATACTGCCTATTAACTATTCATATGACACTTGTTTTCCAAGGGTGGTCATAATGATACTTTAATAATTCTAAAGTTTGCCAATGTATTAATAGAAGAATATCTAGGACACAGTTTTGTCTTGCCTGTTGCCTATATGCTTGACCTTTTCCCTTTAGTTTCACGTGCAAACACATGTATAAATGTGTATGAATGTATACTGTATCATGTTCACATATAATTGAGAAAGAAACAACATTTACACAGCTATGGTTCATTACTTAATCCATTTCAAATATAAATGACATACGTTTTAGAGCAGTTTACAACTGGGCACACCTTTCTCTTTGAAAACTGACCAATTACAATGACTGCTCTGTTTGATTTTAAGAGGCAAACCTTTGTAGTATGTGCCATTTTGTTACTTATGTTAGAAAGGAATGCTTTAATCCCCTTAGAAGTTAACCTTAAAAAGGAAACATCTACCTTATTGTGGTGTTGACCTTGTTCTCGTAAATTGCCATGTTTTGCTTTACCTACATTGCACTATCAGTGCGAGATGTTTACATCAAGGATAAGGTTAAATGTTTCTTTTTTGAGGTCACTTCCTCTAGTTCTTTCTATGTATATCTCTGAAAAAAAGGGAGCAATCAGACTGACTAACAAAGCCACCTGAGAGCTGTACCGAATCCATCATTTCTTTTGTGTAAAATTTACCCTCACTTTGACATTCTTGTCTTGGGCAACACTCAAAATGCAAAGCAAGTTGTGTTTAAGTCCAGTAAGGTTTTCACAGAAGCTTATGAAAACTTTTCTTTTACTGGGTCTCCACATGTGAAAGTTTAAACTGCCCAGATGCACCTTAAATCTTCATCCACTTTAGAGCCTTTATATGTTTTAAAGTCTCTTGAAGATGTAAGGTATGGGGATTTTAACTGAAAGCTTCCAAAAAGATCGCCTTTGCACTATTTTCTCTTTGATTTGGGAAACTAATTCATATTCTCTCTGGAAAGCAAAGGAAGCAGAAATTAGTAGACAAATTGGCTTGGGGTGTGTTTTTGGTGAAAGTTTTGAGTGTCTAAAAATAATTGGAGAGGTTAGAAATTGCTTCACATTCTGCAGAAGAACCCAGAATTTCCATGTTTTCCACATCAGATTCATTACGGGCTTACAAGGGAGACAGGGAAAAAAATGTTTAGAGAGAAACTATCACTTTGTTGCACTTGAAATTTTATATACAGAATATGCTAAAGGAACTTTTTGGTGAGGTACTTGAGTATTTATCTTGGAGAGGAGATCAAACTGAATTGGTCTGTATTGGACTTCAGCTTTCAAAAACAGTGCTGAATGTCAAAATTTTAGGTTTTATATGACAACTGTGTATGAAAACAGAATATTCCAGCTTGTATAGGTGCCTCTCAATACAGAAAATATGTTGAGATATGCCTGAATAATTTGAAGTAAACCTTGTAAGAGCTCAGAAACAGATGGAAGCAGCCAGAAATCAAAACACCCTTTACACCAATGAATGTTGATTTCCTTCAGCAAAGATTTAGACCATGCTATGGTCTTCAGTAATCCTTATTTTTTCCCAGAACACAAAACCAAACTGAAAGACCAAGAATTCTGAATTCAATTAAAGGCAACGTACCACAGTAACAAGAAACTATTTTCATATGCATTATTTTTGCTGAATTAATTATTTCTTATGCTCGTATTTCATGTTATTGTGTTAATACTTGTATAGTGTAGCTGGCTTCCCTGGATGAAAAAGGAAAGCATTTATGACAATGGAAAATTTCCTGTCCCTCTTCACTCTACCTTACCCATTTTGATCAGTTCTAATTATTTTCATGATGTGGCCCCAATAAAGATCATAGAGTAGTGCAGTCAGCATTTGTTGAACCTGTAACTTTAATGAAATGTAGTACTGTATTATCCCTACAGCTAAGCTGAAATCTCATAGGAAAATATTGTTCAAATTTTATTCTCTGAAACATGATCTAAAAAAAAAAACAACACACCACACTGCAAGTTGTGTATAAAGACTCCTGCTGCATACCTATGCCAGCCTCTCTTTCCCTGCATGTATTGTGGGCTAACATAAACACAATTAAATGAAGTATTTCCTTCCTTTGGGATCTTAGTAAAGCAGCAGTTAATAATAGAGCGCTGCATTTCATTACAGTTTTGGGTCTGAGGCTGTAGAACTTAGATATGGAGAATATCAAATGAAATAGCCAGGAGAAATAGTCAGCAGAACTGATTACCTAGAGGAGTGCCTCCGTGTGTTTTATGCATAATCATTTCACCAATTAGTCCTAATTTAGTTGATGAGTTGACTTAATTTTTTTTTTCTTCTTAAAACAGAGCATTAAATGTTGTTCTGTACTTTTGCTTATACCAGCTCCACTTTAGAGTCAAGATGTTTCATATGGATGAGCACATTGTCTCTCCCTGTCCCTTGCCGTCTTGGACTTGTGGGTGCGTGAAACATGGGGGAGAGGAGACGTAGGACTGCTGACCCATGAGGCACTACTTCACGAGGATGTGACTGATAGTAATTTGGAAAGGCAAGAGAGATTCAGGAAAGTGGCTACTGGTGCTCCAGATAACTTCTGTGGTGGAATTGGAAGGGTTACGATAGTACAAGGACTTTAGTAATAACAAAAGAATATGTTTTCTGGAGAGCAAAAAGGGTTGTCACCTCACAGTCTTTCTGCAAGGAGCCTGTTATGTATCGGAGTTGTACCGGAAGGAAAGGACATAGGACTGCACAGTGGTGAACGTGAATATTCTGTAGAAAATACCACATCAGGCAGAGGTTGGAGTCTCAAATAAGAGGCAGCTTTTCCTGTTGTACTCACTGGTGTGGCCAGATCTGGCCCAAGGCAAGTAGTACCTGCTCATATCTTGTCCCTATCACTGCAGCATCATCCAGGGAGCCACAGTTGGGGAGAAAATTGACATCTGACTTGATAAACTAAATCCAGGAAAACACTTGTTTTGCATTTGATTTTCAGTTCTACACAAACTATTTCTACTGAAACTCCATAAGTTGAAGTTAAGAGTGTCCTTAAGTGCCATTCCTGGGTTTATTTTATTTAACTATATCAAAAACATTGGGGAAAAGGTTTGTCTGAGTTATTTGCAGGAAAGTCAATTAGGCCAAATACGGTACATACTGGATTTGGCAGAGCTATTCTTAATTAAACAAATATGTGTGATTTCACAATAGTGATATATATCAGCCACAGAAAATTCTGAAAATTTTAAGACTGTGTTACCAAAAGATGTGCAGTGTAGCTAATGTAATAGCTGTGGAAATTCTTATTATGTATTTATATTAACCAATATACCTATATTACTAGACAGATCTCACTTTTCTCTCTCTAAAACTTAAAACAATAGATGGTTGAAATGCAACTTAGTAACTGATTACTGTGAGATCATACAGAATATTTGATGTTTTTAATGGCAATGAGGCAGGTGAGTGAATAAATGAATTTGAACCCTTTGAAAAATTTATACTGTGTGTTTATTGATTTTGAGGAAAAAAAAGTAAGACTGTACTCATGCTGGTGTAAGTCTGAAGTAATCACATTAAAAGAACAACCTGCAAATTATTTAAATTAAATCTAAAAAGAGTTAGTCTAGTCTCACATTATCTGGGAAGATTTCAATTAGTGTGTTTCTTTGTCAGTTTGAATCATCACACCATTACATTTTTTTCTCTTTTTCAGCTTCTGTGATTCTGCTTTAGTTGCATGCAATAAAATATTCTTCTTTGAGTATTTAAATGTGAAGAATACAAATAAGAGAAAGGTGGTTTTGAGTCTTGAGAACTTTTTTTTAAAAAAAAGTCAGTTTTCTGAGTGCCCCGAGGGCAGAAGAAGAATATGACAAAGCTGGCAAATCTGAAGCCCCTCAAGGAAAAGAGAAGTTGAAGTTACTCCAGCTGCAATGCCTGATCCCAGGAAACTAGGGCAGTATATTCCTTAAGCTCTGCTCTTGGACTGACCAAAGGAACTGGAGATTTATTGTTGTGAACTTTAGCTCTCTTGGGCAGGTTCTCTGTGTCCCTGCCCAGGTGAACGGAGGCCATATCCATAAATCTGACCTTACTTATGGAATGCAGCATGTCACAAACCTTCCTCTCAACAGTAGTGATTTCTATTCTAGTCTTGGCTTCCTCAGAGCTCCCGCGTACTTGGCTCGCCGAGGAGCCTCGGTAGGGATTGCTGTATGTAAACAAGGAATTTGGCAGGAACTCAATCCCTTTCAGCAAAGTTTTCATGATATATTATTACCCATAAGGGAACTTCACTTCCTTTACTAGAACAGTGGAGCATCTCATTTTATTCAGTTCTTGTCTTCTCTCTATCCTCTCTCTCTCTTATCATTTTCATATGCTGTTGTCTCTCAGTTTTCATGGGAAGATTGCCGTTTCAGAAGATTAGGATGAATCTAATTTTATGTTTCAAATCCACACAAAACATGGATAGTTATGGAAGCTTGGACTCATTGTGACAGCAAATTCAGCCTCGAATGCCCTGCAGGGAATTATGTCTTAACATGTTGTATCTCTTTTTCAATGCCTGCAAGGCTGTTTCTTCATCACCATGTAAACTGCATGGTGGGGAATGCCAACAAAAAATAAGATGCAGTGGAAGATAAAAATTCAGTGTAAATAAGGTGTAAGATAGACAGTAAGCTACAAATGGCCTGTTCTATTTAAACCTACTGGGTGGAAAACAGAAACAAGGGACACATTTCTGATTATCTCACAAAATAAAAAAAAAATTCTATTTAATATTTGTTGACAGTGTCAGTAATATGCATTGGAATTCAGCTTGCTGGCATCTGATGCAGTTAAAAAACACAAAAAAATACACGATATAAACCAGCATTATATTTGTATGTGATGGTAAATGTGTGTTTCCAGCACAATTCCCTTTGGGAGAGGTGGGGGATGGTAGATGGTATGTGATTCTGCTTTTTCATTTGCAGCAATCACTAATTTCAGATGAGTTGTTAGACCACACGCGAGTAATTTTCCTAAACAATGGCTTCAATTAGTGGTCAGATCCAGCTTGTTGGTGTTTTACCCTGGTCTGTACAATAGACATTTTGCAGATGTCATGCAGTGTTCTTCCAACAGCTGTGTGAGATTTCCTTCTGAAGAAAGTGTTCAGCAAAGGGAAGTTGGGGGGCCCATTTGCAGAGACGCCTGTGTTTGAATGTTTAATTACAGAGATTGGGAGGCAGGGCTGCTGCCTCCTGCCACCACTTAGCACTTACACAGAGGGCTGAGTGAGTAGTGGGGTAATGTATTTGAGAACATGTTTGTTAAGACCAACTTGCAATTCATTCTGGCTGTCATTATTCATAAAGCTGGATGGGATTCTTCCCCACATGTGCACCAAAAA
>WEKX01009579.1:341488-358352 GCA_013390025.1 Pitta sordida
CAAAAGGAAAAGAAAGTATATCTTTGAACTTTAATTAAAACAACTGGGGGTTTTTGAAAATACTTTAAGTAAGAAGATATTGTTAAGTATTTTCACCAATTCTAACAATATAAAGTCTTTTTTCACAAATATTTTACAGTTGGGTTTTGACTTTATTGAGAAAAAGTAGGGATGACTTCAGTCAGAACTTCACCACAGAACAGTGCAAATTCAGGGAATGAGAAAACATTTAGGCAAGATCCCTAACTATATGAATGGGGGAGTTGTGGCTTATTAATATGGATCTATGTATTTATGCTTGAATTAGTGTATCTGAGGGAACAAATGACTTTGTGCTGGACAGGCTATATACACAAAATTACTTCTCTTGTGACAAGAGAAAATGGAACATAAAATCTAATAGGCAATAAATCTGGTTTATATCTTCCTGTCTCTTTAATCAGGAAAGAATCTGGCTATTTTTAACTATAGGGTCCAATTATAAAGTGCAATGTAATGTTCTTTCTTTATCAAAAGTGTCAGGCAAATATTTTAAGGGTCAAATCCTTAGCCACTATAACTTGTGAGACTGTACTGATGTGTACCAGCTGAAGATCTGACTTTACATGTCCTTACATTTTTAGATTTACCTAGCTCCTGTGCATGTGCATCTCTCAAAAATACTTGTTTTTCTTTTATTACTGTATCAGCTTCTGGTTTGGAAGCAGTGGATCATAAAACACACTTCCAAAATGTCTTGTGGATGTGTTTTGTCAAATTTATGGTTGTGAGTAATATTGAAAACCGTGTTCAAACTCATGAGTCCATAGATGTTAATAAAGCTGTTGATTAAGCAAGTGTAAATTTAGAAAGATGTTAGTAACTTGATTATTGGGTCCTGGAAAAGTAGTGAAGAGGGGACTAGAGAAGGAGGACATGGCATAAGAAGAAGGACCAAAACAGGTGTTGGGTAGAAAGAAAAAGATTAGTTAATAAAGATTTCAGGGAAGTAGTTAAGTCTGTTAAGTGATGTGTGCATTAATAAGAATTTTTCAAAGTTGTTAAAAATATGTACATATTAAACTCCAAATATCTCCTCCTTCTGTAGCCCTATCACAACCCCCCTGCAATTGGACATATCAGATATTATGGTCTGAGCAGCACTGATAAGCTCAGTTCTTCAATACAATATCTCAGTATCTCCAAAAACAGAGAAGAGAGAACAGAAACTTAGTTGAGTCACTTGGTAGTGCTTTCCTTTGCATTAGCATTAGACCAAAACACAGGATGACTGTTTTCTGCTGGAGGCACTTTTATTTTAAGATGATATACTTGTGTGCTGGCTGTTATTAATGAATCCCTGACACTCTTCCTAAGAGCCTTAGCACCATCTCAGTTCCACCAGGTAACCTGTGCTCCTCTGGAAAGCTGCTGCTCCCTTCCTGAGGGTACAGCTTTGCAGATGCTGGCAGCAGGGCAACCTCATTAGCAGGCCCACACCTTTGAAATTGGCTCCCTATGTACATACTCTTAAGTGTGAATCTCATCATCAGCTGAGCTCTCGGAACTTGTTCTCCCTGCAGCCAGTATTAGAAAGGCTGGTGTATTTTCAGTCTCATAAGGACAATTCAGAATCACAGATTCAGTAAGGTTGGAAAAGACCATAGAGGTCATCAAGTCCAACCTATCACCTGTTACCTAACCTAGCCAAACCTGTTACCTAACCTGTTGTCATCCTGCTACCAACACACCATCCTACCTATAACACACTACCCTAATATCTAGGTCATGCCACCAAGTACATCATCCAACCTTTTCTTAAGCACCTCTAGGGATGGTGACTCCACCACCTCCTTGGGCAGCCCATTCCAGTGAGAGATCACCCTCTCTGTGAAAAAGTTCCTTCTAATGTCCAGTCTAAATCTCCCCTGGCACAGTTTAAGACTGTGTCCTCTTGTTCTATGACTTGTAGCCAGAGAGAAGACACCGACACCCAGCTGGCTACACCTCCCTTTCAGGTAGTTGTAGAGAGCAATAAGGTCTCCCCTCAGCCTCCTCTTCTCCAGACTGAACAACCCCAGCTCTCTCAGTTGCTCTTGATAGGGGCTTGTGTTCCAGCCCCTTCACCATCCTTGTCACCCTTCTCTGGACATGCTCAAAGATCTCAACATCCCTCTTAAACTGAGGAGCCCAGAACTGAACACAGTACTCAAGGTGTGGCCTAACCAGTGCCGAGTCCAGGGGGAGAATAACTTCCCTAGTCCTACTGACAACACTATTCCTGACGCAGGCCAGGATACCATTAGCTTTTCTGGCCACCTGGGCACACTGCTGCCTCATGTTAAGCTTTCTATCTACCAACACTCCCAGATCCCTTTGCACCTGATCATCCTGCAGCCACTCCATCCCCAGCCTGTAGTTCTGCATGGGGTTATTGTAACCGAATTGTAGCACCCGACACTTAGACTGGTTGAACCCCATGCCATTGGATTCATCCCATCTATCCAGTCTGTCAAGGTCTCTCTGCAGAGCCCTCCTACCTTCCACCAGATTGACATTCAGGTTTCAGTAGAGCCATCTAGGATGCCACAGTGAGTGCCCTGTATTTAGCCATCATTGTAATAACAACCATTGTTTTTATTGCGCCTTCTGAACTCTCAATAGGAACTGGAATATTTCAAGACTGCTGCCATTCTTGTGGTTTCCTGACCACACGTCTTTGGGACAGGTCCAGCTGAGACATCTGCTAAGGTCCTGTCACCTCTGAAAATTTGCCTCGTTAATTAAGAGGGTTCAAAGCAGCTGGTTGGTGTTTTAATGCTTTGTTTAAGGAGGTAAGATCTGTGATGGGAAGAATGTTATTTTGAGCTGGTTACACCCAAATTCCTTTCAGTCTTGTTGAAGAGCATAATCCAAAGGACCAACAGAAATCTTTTTTCCTGATACTACTTTATGAAACAAATATAACTTCTAGAAGTTTTCCTATGAGGCTTTGTGCAGTGTTCCTTTGGGAGTTGGACTAGATGATCCTGGTGGGTCCCTTCCAACTTGGAATATCCTGTGATTCATAACAGAAGGTGAGGTGTAAAGGGGATCACTGCTCCCTTTTCTCAGCTCTGTGCTGTCTCCTCTTGATCATCTGGGGATTAGCAGCAAGATCTGCAAAAGTACAAATATACCTTGCAAAGAGAAGTCATGTAGAGGTTGTAAAGTATTTCTCAAAAATAGATGGAACATACAAAAAAACTCTAATCTAATCTGCAAAAGTGAGCCCATTTACAGACGAGTTTTTGCAACAAGTTTTGCAATTCAGTTGGCCCATCCATAATGTCAACCACATTTTTTGTATGAATGTAAGAAATGAGCTCTTATCTGAAAAATACTACCATTTTTCCTAGCATAGCCTACACATGCTCTTACAGAACACCATTAATAGTGTTCTATATATGCAAAGACAGGATATGGGTTTTTTCCATACTTTTAGCAAGTGCCACTTAAAGTTTTGTAGATGGAGCCGGAGCCATGGTGTCTAGGAGGCCAAGCATTCTGACAGCCTTGCTTAAGTGCAGCAATTCAAGTTTCATAACTAGCTACCCAAGGGGACTGTGTACTAACAGCATCCTCCTATATTGGCTCTGTATGTTGGGAAAGTCACAGGAAGTCTAAATGAAATCGCCAAATTCCCTCAGGCCTCAGACCTATATGGTGGCATCACTGCTGAAAAATAATAAAAACAATGCTGAAATGTACTATCCTCAGTGAACCAAATAGTCAATAAAGAACAGGATCTGTGCTGAATTGATTGTATTCACAGTGAGATATTTTTCTACTTATAGTATCAATTAGAGTTGTATTAATAGGTACAATTCTGACTTTACACTGGCATTAATTTTAATGATGAAGGTTATCCGTCAAAAAGTAAAGCAAAGAAATTTGTTGTAATGGTTTCATAGTCTGGACCTTCCATAGTTAATGCAATGCACTTTCTTTTGAATGGATGGTCTGCTAAGAAATAATCCAGCAGTTTGTCTCAGATCCTGTAAGTCACTTTTTAAATACCAGACGTTACCAATGTACTGCAGTGAGTATAGTCCATCCACTTTGCTGAAAAGGAATAAGCCGTTCCTTTGATCTGAACTCCTGTTGTTTTCGTGTAAAATGGCATAAACGAGGTCTCACAATGTGTGTGTGTATGTGTTAGAAGGGGCAAGTGGAAACTTTACTGGAGAAAATTGGGTGCATGGGGGCATCAGACCTAATGCAGAAAAACTGTAATGCTCCTGAATTTAACTCTGTGTGGAAGTCAAATTTTTATACACATAATAGATTAAAACAATGAATGTGCTCTATATGGAAGGTTCCTCAATGACTATCTTCTGACTCTGGTCTGAAATCAGTTGTGCTGTCCTAAATCATAGAATATTCTGAGTTGGAAGGGACCCACAAGGGTCATCGATTTCAACTCTTATACAGCGCCACTGCCCCCCTGGCAGGAATCAAACCCCCTGTCTCCTGCATGAGAGGCAGGGCCACTCACCACTGTATTAAAGTGGATTTTTAATGAAGCTAAAAAATTGGTCCTAAGGCCCATCTGTGGTACTGTGAGAGCACAACCAGACCATGCCTGGCCCATGCACACACACTTGGGCCACAGCCTCAGAATGTTTAGGTGAAGGGAAGGAGTAAGTTGCACTGACTATACGTGACACCAATTACTTCTTCTGAAGAGCTGGGATAGTTTTATTGACCTTGTCTGCATGATTGGGAAAAACAGTCCATGGTGGAATCACAGTATCACAGTGTTGATAAGGTTGGAAAAGACCTTGAAGATCATCTAGTCCAACCTATAATCCAACTAAAACCTAACACCTATAACATTTATATCATGGCCCTCAACACCTCATCCAGCCTACCCTTAAATACCTACTTGTATGAGTAGACTAAGGGGTCTTTCTGCTTTCTCACTTGTTGGCTCTTCAGAAGTGCAGTAGAGCTTAAGTAATGTTTGCTTCTTTTTTTTTACAAGTAAACATGAGTTCTTGCAAAAACAGGGATCTGGAATATCTAATAATATACATTGTCCACTTTCCAGGCTTGGTAGAAATTTGAACTGTCAACATTGTTCACAGGATGTGTTTCAACAGGAGGATTATGGTCTAGTTTTTAAGTGATTGCTGGTCTCTCTCTGAAACTCTCTGGTTTTAATGTATGGTAAATTCTCATCTGAAAACAGTCTTTCAAAAAAAAATTCAAAATGCCTTAGACACTGCAGCTTCCCTCCAAAATGAGCTTCAGTCAAGGAGCTCTTCTTGAACCCCCTGCACAGGGTTTTTGAAACCAGAGCACACATGATTTATACAAAATTATAACAGAAGAAAATAGTAGGTTATTTTAATGAAATGGGAATAGAAGAGAATGGAGTTTGGTTTCAGATATTGTATGTATTGTGAGTCATCCCAATGCTTTTATGTTAGATTCTTGAGTTACACCAATCAATGAAATTGGCCTGTGCTTTTCTCTCCCTTTCTTCATTTAAATGTTGAAGTGAAATTCAAAGGCTTGTGCAGAACTACTTGAGTCATTCAGAAGATCACTACCCCACTGGGGATTCTCTTTGTTTCAGCACTTGAACACTATTGGTTTTATTATCTCCATTCAGGTTTTGTGCTTATTCTCTTCCATAGTCTCCTAACAGCCATTAGAGATGCAGACAAAGAGATCTGCCTTTGCATTCCATGAATAAATATAAATACTAGTTTGTGACTTGTCAACAGTATCTACTAGTGACACAATGTCACAGCATATTCTGAGTACTAACAGCCCCATTTGTGATATATTTTAAGCCCCCTTCATTCCTCTTGGATTCACTGGCATTAGCAATTTGCAATACCAGATGGTTTTTCACTACACTGGAAGATACAGAGGAACAATAGTAATGATGATCATTGAAGTTACAAAGTGTTTTAGCTCAGCTTCACAACAGCTACTATTTACTTCAGCTCCAAAGTTGCTTAAGGTGAGATTTCCCGTTACAAACCTCTTCATGGCAAAGCTGGTTTAAGTCACTCTTGATCATTTTTGGACAACTTTAGGTCGTTATGAATGAGTGCATAGTCCAGATATGTGAAATAGTCTTTTTTTTTTCCATTTTATGTGAAGTTGTATAAAGGATTCCTTCAGCATGAGTAAAGGAATTACTTGGGAACTGGACAATCAGCAAGGAAAGAGGGAGAATTAGGATTCCCTTAAACCAGCTCTTCCATTGAAGCATTCATAGCAAGGAAATGGAGAAGAAACTCAGTGCTTAGTTAGAGGCGCCTTAAGGGTTGTTAAATGCACTCAAAGTTTCATTTTTTTTTTTTAAATATTTTTTAAGTACGTAATACAGAGTTGGAATTGCACACGGATATCCTGAACTGTGGTAGCTTTTATAACAACCTGATTTACAGTCTGCTGAGGTTATTAAAAAGTTGCTCCTTGTCTATATTATAGACTCGAAAGCCTGTCAATGAGCTCTGAAGAGCAAAACAAACGAAAGGAAATGCCAGTGATAAGGTCACATCGAAACTATATTAAAATATTACTGTAGGTTTATATAAAGTTAAAGCAACATTTTTAATTATAAGAGATAGACGCGTATGCAAGCCTGAACCACTTCAGCTAATGCTGGTGCTTTCTAGTTGTGGTTTACATGGAAGCAGGTGGGGAGGAATGAAGGCTGCTTTGTGTTTTTAGAATTTAAACCAGACTTGCTTCTGGTTCTTCTCTGGCACTAGTGTGACATCGTCTGGGTGGTCTTCCCATTGCTCATCCATGTCATATCAGATCACCTGTAAAAGAAATATTTTAATTAGTTTGCAGTTGTATTTGAGACAGATGAGCTTGGCAGGAGAAAACATAGGCAGTGGTTCTGAGTTTTGAAATTGACTCTGAGAAGCTGTATTATGTTTTCCCTGAAGGTCCCATATGAAATCACTGGGAAAACCTTGTCTCCTGCACAGACAACCTCCAGTTAAACAAAAGCTTCAATAGAACGTAATGGTCATGGGTAAGATGGGAATTATCAAATGAATCAAGACAGTGTGGTGCAGAAACAGAAACCAGACTGCTGAGCTGATTTAGACATATCATGTGTCAATTAAACAGATAGCTCTGTTTTGTAACTCAGTCTGTTTCAGACAGGGTTTAATGTTGTCCAGACTAGATGAGTAGTGGTGCTGTTTAGTTGTAACAATGGAGTGGTAACTCATGGACTCAGTTTAGGTTTTTAATGAGTAGATTCACCTCATGGTTTTGCTGTGTCAGGGAGAATAGATGTTGCAGGCCAGGTTTAGAAATGGAAAGGGCATTCTCTTTGCTCATGGCAAGGCATGGAATATCAAAGTTCCATCCCCTTTTTAAATTTTGTTTTCTATGATATGGCCCAACTGTAGGCAGAAATTTGCCTTTCTCTCAAAATGTTGTGATGTGAATAAAAATCTTACTGATTTGGAGCAACAATGGGCAATTTGGAAGCAAATAACACTTAGCAATAGTGAAAATTCCAGGTTTGTATTGCGGTGTGTATGCAGTTTTTTTAAACAATGTGTTACAGTCCATTCAGTGTTAACCTAAATGGAGACTAGTGCTGCAGCAGATATAGCTATCACTTATTTTGGTATTTTCACTTGAAATTTGCTTGGTAATATCAATCTGCAATACAACAGTCATTAACCCTCATTAACCCTATAGAAGGATGATAGAGATAGGTGTTCCCAATAGGACAAATAGAAGAAAGGTCTTATGCAGTAGGCCATGAAGTAGGTTGAAAATGATCTCAAAATAAATTTTAAAGATGAAACTAAATAAAAAATTACAATAGAGTAAAGAAAGCATGGTAGTGCTGAGACAAGCAGTAATTTATTAATGTTTGTCTGCAGAAAAGTAAAGAAACTCTACATATCTGTTTTGCTTAATTATCTGGTTGACCTCAGTGAAAAGAAAAGCTGAAGTTAAATGCATAACATTTCTCTTTACAGTGTTTTTTCTCAGTTCCTTTCTTATGAGTACCCATGTGGTTACTCTGCTTCCAAGCAGAGTGATAGCTCTAGTCATTTTAATAACCTCTGAGAAAGTGCTTCAGGACATATTTGCAGAGCTGAGGTTGCCATGCCACAGCCTTGTCTCCTTACCATGCTCCAGATATTGAACCTTCCCGTAACTACAATTACAACATAAACCACAAAATGTAGATTTACAGATTGTTTTCAACAACACCCATTCAAATTTACTTATATTTACACTAGAAAAATTAGGGTAAGTGCTATTGTGACCAGAGACAGAGACCGAGATCAATAACCAACCAATTCTTGGCTAATAAAGCACTTCTCTAAGGTCTATGGTTGCTTTATTCTGACTTTGAGGTTGGCCTCTAATGTCTTATCCATTGACTTTTCCCGTAAATATGTCTAATAGAGACCAAGCTGAACCCTGAGACAAAAAGATACACTCTGTTTGGTAAGAATTGCTAATTAACCTGGTATGTAAAATCTGTAGCTACTCTCTGCTTTCTGCTGGTCTTTGGTGGCAAATATGAGTGTATAACACAGATATAAAAGTAAAAATTGAATTCCTAAAATATAGGCAGAGGTTTCCTAAAGTGGCAAGAATTTCAAGTCTCCTCTATTCCTTATTTTCTCAGTATGAGAGTCTTGTGTAGTAAGGAAAACGACTCTTGCAGAACACATTTGAGGTAGTGTAACAGGATATCTTTGTCATGGGCTCTGGTCATATATATTTTACATACATCGATTAAAAGATAAAAGGGTTTTGTTTTGCTTTGTTTTTGAAAAGAGAAATGAGTTAGTGTTTCCTTGCTTGTGTTAATCCATATGAGTTATTAAATTAAAACTTAAGGCTTGCCTGGGTACTCTTTTCTGTGTTGCTCCAAGCCCTGTCCATCGTGGCCTTGAACACTTCCAGGGATGGGGCAGCCACAGCTTCCTTGGGGAACCTGTGCCAATGTCTCACCATCCTCACAGTAAAGAATCTCCTCTTGATATCTAAATCTACCCCCTTTGAGTCTAAAGGCATTCCACCCATGTGGAGTGTGTTCATTGAAGCTGTTGGAACAAAGAAAGGATAATCTCCAACAGTTTTGCTTGCTTTTGGTCTGGAAACAGGGAAAGAAAGACCAAAGATTATGACAAGAAGGGTGTGATTTCGTGTGGTAATGGTCTAGTCTGGTGGGATATTTCATCTGAAGTAGCCTGCGTGTTAACTGGTTCACTGATTCACATCTGAAAACAGGCAACACTACTTTGAAAGGTCTGTGATGTTTTGACACCATGTAAACATGTAAGCTGGGGAGGTTGTTAGTCAGCATTGATGGTATGGTGTGTTCTAGGAGAGAGTCATATTCCTCTTACTGAGAATTTTAAGTAGTACAAAAGTACTGTCTTGTAAGCTAAAAATGTTCCAGTTCAGATTCTTAGGATCTGTTATTGGTACATTAGTGCATTTCTATGTCCTCTTTATGCCAGAGCTGGGCAAATTTACTTATCTAACCTGCTTTCACACCTCCATGGAGAGGCAAATATATTAAGACGTGCAACTACCCTGTGGTTATTTAGACCTGGCAGAGTGTGTTCGTACACATAGACTGCATTTCTTGCCTTGCTCATTAACAGCATTGCTTTGCAGATTCCTCTGACTGGCAGGACAAGTGTCAGAGCTTTGGTACAGCAAATGTGTGACAGAATGGATTCAAGTCCTCAGAGCATTGCTCCCTAGTCCTCAGCTTCAAAGACATGTAAAGGAAAGCTTGATGCCTGGCTTGTCCAAACAAGAGTCTGATAAACTCAACTTTGTAAGGCATAAGTGTACCTTCGTGAGGTTAAACCACAGGTTATTCCTTAATCTTTGTTAGGAGGGTGAAAGTGTCACAGAAGGTAAATAGTTCATGCTACTTATCAAGGCTTTTGAGAGGGTAAGTTAGAAGGGCTGTTTTCCTTTGGTGGTCCTCATGGTGCATATGATGTGAGAGCACTTTCAGAGAGGGTTATATCCCCGCCCTACATTCAGATCAGAGCTGTGCCAGGTACTAGAAACCCTCACATTTCCTATATCTTCCTCTGGAACATGAAAAGTGTGAACATGGCCAGACAAACGATGATGAAACTTAAGCCTGATGCAGTTTGGAAGGTGCTGGAGAGAATCCAGGTGAAGTCGGAGAAGCTGCCGCAAATTTGACTTGTGGGTCTGACCCAGTTACCTTGGTTCTTACTACTTCATCTGAGTGGATCTCACAGTGGAAGAACATCTGCTGTATGTTACCCTCCAGATGACAATATTCTGTTCAAGGGCACCCATATCAACCACTGAGAAGTGGTGGCTCATTCTATCATTTTCACTTAGGGTGTCACATACTTTCCAAGTGATGTGACTCTGTCCGAATTAGTCATGCTTGCATGAGAAGATCTCTGTATTGTTACAGTGAACAAAGCAATTAATATGTCTTTAATTTGCACCTAGCAAAAACAAAAAGGGTGCGTTTATCCTGTATGACAAGTAGACAAATTTTTCTTTAAAAACAAAGTTTCATGCTGTGACTACAATTAGTGTAATTGTCAGCTCTTCTCTAAAAACAAATATGTATTAAGAGAAAAGACAGTATTGTGCCCTCCTCTGGTGTGAAAATGAGACAATCAAAATCTATTGTAATTACCTCAGTGATATTATAATTAGCAACGATTAAGTTATTCCATGCTGTTTTATTCCTCTTGGCTACAATTAAAAAAGTATATATCTTTCTGTTGCACATTACCAATGATCATTTTACCTCCATACATGTCTTGTAAGTGGATAAATTAGAAGTAATTTTAAAGCACAACTCCGTTAAAACATATATCTTTCTATTTAACTGCTTTAACCCTTTGCAAGATTCCTCCATCTTTTAACATCTGTTTAAAATAGTCTTGTTTGTTTGTTTTTAATACTCTCTGGGCCATTAAACCAAGGCCATAAAATTGTGAAGACTACCCTACTTACTGGTAATAAATGATCTGGGTTTTCAAAAGTCACTATCTAAGTGGCAAACGAGTTACGCCAGAGATGTTTTGTGAGCAGGAACTCGGCATCACACCAAAATCCCTTTAGGATGTGCATTTCTCCATCTGTCCCCTCAGTGGGCTTCTGTTTGGGAGCCATGCCTTGGGCAGTCCAAGGTCACATTTTTTCAATGTAAGAATTTGGATTATTTTCGTGAAGGAGAAGGAAATATTAGAAAGAGTGTATCTCTATCCGATAGACCAAGCATTAATGGTCTCTATATACTTACAGCATGCACAAAACTCATGTTTAACTTCATTTTCTACCTGAAAAAGGTGGATCCATGGACTGAAGTACTCCCAAAAGTATTTTTTATTTTTCTTTAATGAATCTCTTTCACTTTGTGAGAAGATAAAAAGAGAGGAAAAGACTGACTGACCCATCACATATCTCAGGCCTTCAAGTATAACAGAAACCAGCGTTGCCAAAAGGTGGTTGTTGTGTTCTATCATAAAAGATTACAAGTTAATCCACAAGTCTCTGTGTCCCAATCACCACAACAAAGGCATTCACAGCTCAAAGATGGAAACAACTAACATCAGAACTTCTGGTTTTATATAGACTGGCTGCAAATCATCCAAACTCTGTGTCCAAGAAAATAGCAGGCGATGCTTAAATCAGGCAGTTAGGAAAAGGTATGGAACAGTTTTACAATAGATATTGAAAAAGCCAAAATAAAACTCCCAAAATTCCATTGCATCACTTTCCCTAAATGCATGATTGCATTGCTGACCAAAAAGAAGCAGCAAAGCAGTTTAAGAGTTGTATGAAATGTAGATCTAATGTATCAGCTCTAGGAGGAAATTCTCTGTTCTTTTGAAACTCTCTGTTCTGTTTGCATCCCTAGTACTATCTTCCAAGAGTTAGTTTTCAATCCTGATGCTATCAGACTTGAAATTTTGTTCTCTCACTCATCATCTAGTCTAGCAATGCTTATTTTGGCACCACTCCAGGACTAAACATGGCAAATCCTGGACCTTGGACCAGTGTAATTTTCATTCCCTGCTAAGTGCCTACATTTTCAACCACACAGAGGCAGAACTCTGAGCCTCAGGCTTCCTTTGTGTGCATGTCAGTGATGTTAATAATGTCTCTATTGGTATCTTGTCTCTGAAGTGAACTCCTAAGGCTTTCATTTTGTGAGTGGAAATCCTTTCTAAAAATGATTCCATCTCTGTCTCTGTATGGGGTACTGCAATCTAGTCTCATTAGAGACAGAGAAAGCTCTTAGGCCAGCTATGGAAAGACAACAGGAAACTTTATTTCATCCAACTTTACCCCCAAAATGAATCTATGATTTGCTTTTTATTTTGTCATTAAGCTGCTGGTTTCAGATCTCATACTAAAAGGTCCCTGTTCTGAGGTTCAAGCTCATTCTTTTACAGGAGTTAATTATGTTCTTCACCTTACAGGATGATAATGCTAGAAGTGATATTCTCAATATGTTGGGGAGCTGCTGTCCAGTTCCAGGGTACCACCAATTGCTCCTTTTCACGCTGGTAGGGGGAAGCATATGTCCTAAAGGAGAGCTTCTGGCTGAGCCTTGGGGAAGCAGTTACAGTTCATTGAACCAGCTGCAATACCTGTGTGAATAGACAATGCACTTTAAATTCTGCTGCAGCTGGCTGATTCTTCTTTTAACTTGCAACTCATTCTTTACCCTTGCATTTTCTATTCAGAATAGTAAAGGATGTTTTTAGAAACCTATGTGTACCATGTATAGAAGAAGACACAAGCAGGTAAAATAGAATAGAGGGGGAGAAGACCTCTCTAACAGTGGAGTGTAAATGTGTAATACTAAAGATATTTATTAATGTCAAATGTTGACTGAAAGTCCCTGCTGTAAATGACCAGCCTAAGATGTGACATGATTACTGGACTTATGAAGATGGTGTTATAAAAGAGCTTAGCAATGGGGTTATCAAAGTTAATGCGACATTAAAAATACGGAATCTTACAAGTTTGTTAGAAGTGGAATATTTTATAATGTTGCACTGTATATTGGAGTCATTTGCATCCCGGCTTTTGGGGTTGTCTGACCTTAGGAGTACCACCACCATAGCTTGCAATAAGGAATTGGTTCATTAGCACTAATAATTTCCTCTGCCACTGCGTAAGCAGGTCTAACGTGTCAGTGATGTCTGATTATTCAGACTGGGAATGTGCTACATAGCTGTAGAGGCATTTATTCAGTGATATCATAGTGATGTTGATATATAAAGCTAGCTGGATTTTAGGAGCTCATGGGAAGTCTTCATCCTTATATCCTCTAGAGATATTCTTTTCACTTTAATGTGGAGGACTGACTCTATGCCATCTTGCTGACTGTAATACAGAATTAGTAAGCTAATCCTGCTCCTCACTGATGATCAAGGGTAGGGCCTTGTAAAATGAGAAAAGAAAAACGTATATACCAGAATGACAAAACTAAACTAAGAATAACTCAGTTATTGTTCCTGTTTCTGGTGAAGTGGTCAGCGCTATGCTGACAATGAAGAGACGCCAGAATGAACACTTTCCTGTTACCATGAATGTAGCCCGTGTTGTTAGAGTATGGAAATGATTTTAAGTAGACTGAGCTGTGCTGCCTTTTGTACACAAGAAAGGCTAATCCCATTAAAAGTAACGGTCTGAGATTGCTCACTCCAAGTACTGTTAATGAGTTAAGTTTGTTCGGTGTGTAATGAGTCCTCTGTGTTCTTTATGTCCTCCTTGCTGATGAACCGCATAGCAGGAGCTGTCACGAGCTTAATTATGAAAATTTCCATGAGTGAAAATATCATTTTAGGGAGCAGAGGTAAATAAATGGCATTTGTGGGCATCGTTGTGTGGCGCTCAGAGCACTTTGCTCCCCTCATTTTTCTGGTAGTGGCAGCACTTCAGGAGAGCTCACATTTAAGCCTGTGTTACTTAAATTTTCATAATGTCAGACCTAAAAAGCCATGTGAAAGTTTGCAGTTTTATTTTGGTCTCACTGCAGAAGCTTGGAGCACAACTTTATTTCTCTTAGTCTGTTATGAATTTGGAAATTTAAGAAATGGTTAACACCCACCGTCTCTTTCTTCCCTACCTTTTTGTGAGCTTTTACGAGCCAAATTGCAGAGATCTCAAATCTTGCTTCCATCTCTGTTTAAATTCACTTAATTTTGGCTTGGATGTAAACATCACGTATGTGTATATCCATTTGGTTATCATGGTTACAGGGATCAAACTGGTCAAATTCTCCATGTGAGGAATTTGGCCAGCCCAGGGAAGATGTAGGACATGCTTTCCACAGCATTTCATATGTGCTGGCAACAAGTGAGTGTTTGGAGGACCAAGTCCGAACTTAGACTGAATCATTATGCAATATTTTTTTCACAACATGAAAACACTGAAAATAATTATATCGATTAAGGCACCTTGGAAGGGACAGAAAAGCTTCTTATGCATATGCAGTAGGGTAACAGTTTAGAATATTCTCTCTTTTAACTATTGAGCAGGAATGTTTGATCAGTGATACAAATGCTGCTTGGCAAGGAATGTTGACTGTATCAGACAACATATGGTTCTAGAGTGCACATTTGCAAATTAAGTGGTATCTGGTCACAAAATGTGTTCACTTTTTATTTTAAAACACAACTTGCCTCCCTCCGTTTTCAGTCACAGCGCATTTAATTCTGTGAGTAGATTATTCAATGAAAAACACTCTTGGATATAAGACAGATCAGGTTCAATATTAAAAAAAAAATCTTAACGGTGACATTAATAACCTCAGTTCCTAGCTCAGAACTTGTTAGCCAGATCAGCCTCCAGCACAGTATTAATGTGTCCATGAAAAAGAGGAAAGAAATTGTAGGTGCTTTTATTTTATAACCATATCTAAGCTCCTTTGCTGGTGACAACCACTTTAAAGGAGTGGGTGCTTGGGAACTTGGGTTGTTTTTGTTTTTTTAATAATGAGGTTATCAAACCACGATGTCTGTTCTGTTAATTGGGCTGCCATCTGTAAGACCTTGAGACCTGGCTCTGATCATGAAAAAAAGATCAGGTCTTATGGGCAGAGATATTAGGTTGAATCTGCATATTTAGAGGAAAGCCTGAGTACAAATTTCACCAACATTCCCTAATTTGCTTTAAAAGAACAAAAATCTAAAAGTTACTTGCAAAATTATCCTAAGCCTCAGGGATACGAAGCAAGTCCTGCATCTCATTACTAAATTTTCTTCTGTATTAGGCTGTTCATTTAGGCCTCTGTCTGAAANTTCTAAAATATTGTCATTAATTTCTTTTAAATTCAAAAGTCTCGTAAGCATGAAGTAAGGAGACATGGATGCTGAAAGGTCTTTAAGCAATAGATGTTGAACAAGTTGTTAAACAAGAGAATTGGATGTCTTTTTGCATCGTTCTTGATGTCGTATTGATCGATTGGAGTTTGAATAGGTATTGGTTTTAGATAAGCAAGACAAAGTGGAAGATCAACAGCAGCCAGCGAGGATGGACATTGAAAAGGACTGTAAAGATTTTATCTTTTAAGGATCTGACTAGACGTAGTTCTGCTCTTTTTTGTGCTACCTTAAGTCTAAAGTCACTCTGTAGAAACCACAGACTTAATGGACTAACTTTAAGAGTGAAACTCATTAGGGTAGTAGAATAGCTAAAACTAAAAAATTTGACCTCTCAAGTGTTTTATATAGTCAGTAGGTATATTTTGATTGCACACACTAATTTTATTGTAGGTTTTAATAGAGATGTTCTCATGGGAGTTCAGTGACAGTGATGGAAAACACATAATGCATTTAGTACTGTGAATTAGGTCTAGGTCTGTGTTGTAGTCTTGAAGTATCTAAGTTTTGCCTATGTACAATTTCTTTAGAAATACGAAGATTCTCATTCTTGTGAGATGGGGTAATCCATTGATGAGAGCCCTAAAATAGGGAATACAAATCTAAACCTTACTTGATCACAGATACACCATAAAAATTTGTGCCAGCCATACCAGCCTTCTCAAGTGCTGGTTTATTTCTGTCCTGTTCTTTATTAAAAATGTCTAATAGTGCCTTGCTGAAGGGACTCTCGATTTCAAGTGGAGCAATATATATTTGTTCTGTAATTAAGAAAAGAAATTAGCAGGACTGCGGGTGTCATCCATCCACTTCATGCCTTTAGGACATGAAAGTAATAAATTGAAAGTCTCTGAGCCAAGTGAGATCCAAAGATGGGTGCAGAAGACCTTGCAAAGGTAATTGTATAACCAGCCAAGAGAGAAAGAAGTGGGTTATAAATTCAATGTTACACTGAACTCTGAGAATCTGAAATACTCTGAGGACCTTCATTCAGTTTGTGATGCAAGATGGGGTTCCCACCTGTTTACAATAGAATTGGAGAATAATTTGATTCTGAAGAATCTTTTCTCTTGAGAAAATGGGAATTTCAGTTAAAATCATTCCCANAGGTAAGAATTGTCCTGATAATTTATTTGGCACATGAGATATTCTTTTAAACCTGTAGTGCCGTAATGTAGCTCATATAAAGTTGAGTTTGTGGCACTCAGTATTCNCTGATACTGAGTTTACCTAGACTTGAAAGCTGATGAAACAGCCCATAAAAGGCATAACTGGAGTTACCACTGCATTACAGTTACTGCAGTGTTAGCAATGCCCGTCCCATCCTCCTCACCCTCACCAGCCTTTTGTTGTTCATCATACTGAGATTGGAAAGCAGAGCATTAAGGTTTGAATATTCAGTCCTTTGCTGTATGTCACAACCTTTAATGTTAGAAAAGCCACCCCTTTTACTTAAGCACTTCATTCAATTT
>WEKX01009579.1:360522-392840 GCA_013390025.1 Pitta sordida
CACAAACGAGAACTCTAGATTAAGAAAGTTATATTAATTCTTGAGTATAGCTTTAAAAATAATATAATGTGAGTATATGTGCCCACATAGAAACATGCTTAAAAACGTATTCTGTCTCATCAAATAAATAACCATCACTCAAATTACACTTTCTATTTCATGCACTTCTTAAATATCATCTTGTAACTCTCACAGGGAACACTAGTGACACCCGTTAGTGTCTCCCAGTTAGAACAGCAATTCAGGATTGACAAAAATACAACTGAGATCGTCATATTGAGGGGAAAAAGATGAAATGTGACAAGCAAGAGAAAGGGTTCATGGAATTTTCTTCAGAAGAGTTGTCAGGGCACAATTCAAGCCCAATTGATCAGAGATGACNGTCCAATTTAAAGTTGCAGAAGAAACATGGGGTGGAGTGTTTTTCTTCTGGTGCTTGTTATTCATATTAAGTAGTCTATTCTGCCTTTGGTGTGATGGTGGGTGTTAAGAATTTAAATCCCCCCCCCCGNGCTTAGTCTTGCAAGCTCTCCTGCAGGGAAAAGTGGCATTTTCAGCCAAAAGTCAACCTTTTGCCATTTCAAGATGAGTACAAAAGTGTCAGGATATATAATCTGGATGTAGGGAAATGCTGTGGAGAATTGTCGATGAACCCCAGTTTCAATTTTGCTTTTTCTTAATTTGGGGACTCAACTTTCACTGTAACATGTGCCATCAATAAGAGTGATTGTTGGGAAAATCTGAAATTAGACATGCAGAAGTAGTGAATGAAGAGCAAAATATGACCTCAGAGACACCTGTTTTTAAAGGAACACATGAGGCTTTGTGTCAGATCACAGAAGGAATGTCTTTGTAGGATCCTTTATTATAATCAAGAGAAACCGATTTCTCCACGAGAAGCATTACATGTGACATTTAATATGAAGGCCCAAGACATGTACAGAAAGTTCCTTGTTCATAAGTACCATGTGGTTTTGAGTCTAAATTTAATGAGAGCGAAGAGTGAAATACCCTGAAATGGAGCAGATGAAGCACTCACGCAGCTTTTATGACAGTGACAAACTACCCAAGCTCTGCACTTTTTGCTTTATGATGCTTCTGTCACCTCCTCAATGAAAATGCCATCTTATTATGTACAGTGGGTGTACATTATTCTATATATATTCTAAATCATTTGACTATTTTGGCTCTCCATTAATGGCAAATTACAGTAAAACTCTAAAGGAAATGTCTGTGATGACTCTGTGAACACTGAAAGAATTAATTATGATTGATTTTGTTAATTAAGTTCAGTGGCTAATGTCTTTACAGTAATGGGATGCTTAAAAGACAGAGGCATTGTTAAGTGTTGCACCTACAGTTGAGTTGAAGAGGTTGAGTGCGGGGTGGGTATCCATCTCCATGGACAAGGCTGTCAGGGAGTCACTTTTATTCTAGGTTCATGTTTTTTATGTGAAATTTGTCTGGTAAATTATCAGGCAAACTCTTTGCTTATGTGGCCTTGAATATATTATATTAAAATTATATTTCTGTTTTCTTACTAGGTCTAAAGGATTGGAATAGATTTTGGTCTTAGCTGTCTGGTTTACTTTCTGTTTCTCATGTCCAGTTGTGTTCACCCACCTACCTACAGACTTAATTTTTCCCGTTCAACGCTTGTTTCCCAGAATCTTTTGCTTTCATGAAACACTTACTAGTGAATCGTTATACAGGGTGTCTTTGCCCTCTGGTAATTGCCTTCACTCCTTATTCCCTGTTTTGCTTCTATTTGCGTTCCCTCTTGAATTTAGGTTAAAAGAATAGAAAAAGGCTAAATCCACTCACTGAACACATTCTTTGTGTGTATGTGTATATATCCATATATGTGCGCTTCTGTGGAGTTACAAGCAGCAGAAGAAAATACTTGTTATTGATATTATGCTTGAAAAAATGCAAAACCAGTTTGGCATTAACGGACCGTGCAGCTGGGTGGCATAAGATGACTTTGTCCTCATGACTAACATGTTTCAGATAAAACACGTTTACACATATATCCTTCTGATGCACTGTGTATTATCTTGAACAGCCATCCTAATGCCCAGTATAGATATGGCCTGGAAATTATTTTTGCAGTGGGGTATATGTTGCTTTAAAAGAAACCTGGCACTTTCTCTCCCTGTACCCTTGCAGAAGCTTGCCAAAAAAGGTTTCCCTCTTTTTGCTGCAGAATTATTTGTTTTTCCTGACACAAAGGAGAGTGCTTTGTCATTGTTTTCTGTATAACATTGATGGATTTCATGTTGAATGGGTATTGGGTTTTAGTTAAACATGACAGGGGAAGAGATTTATAGGCAGCGGCCGCAGAGGTTGTTTGAAAGGCCCAATAATGCTTCACTGCACAGATGTGTTTTCAGTGTTCTCTGATGGTAAAGAACCAACCGGCTCATATACACTCCACCCTCATTACAGAGCCACCCTTGAAAAGCCGAGTGTTAACAACTATATAGGTTTTCTTTCTTTGGAGTTTCAAAGTAAACAGGATTCAAGGAGCGGCCTTATGTCAGGAATGCTGTACTAATGAGGACAAATTATATTCTAATCAGGTTTCTCCATTATTAATTCCCTGTTATTCTGCTCTCTTTTTTTCCTCTCTCCTCCTCTTTGTGTCCAATTTAAAGTTGCAGAAGAAACATGGGGTGGAGTGTTTTTCTTCTGGTGCTTGTTATTCATATTAAGTAGTCTATTCTGCCTTTGGTGTGATGGTGGGTGTTAAGAATTTAAATCCCCCCCCCCGCCTTAATGCATTGATAGGATAATATGAATCACCACCCAGAAAAAATCCTATATGGATCTCAACGGCTAAGTATGGTGAGTTATTTCTACACACAAAACATAACTCATTCCAATTCATTGTGGTCCTACATAATTTAAGGATATTTTTAGAGAGATTTCCGTATTTTTGCTTCTGTAGGGAAATTTGAAGAAGCGAGTAGAAATTAATAATGCATTGTTATAAGTGCATTGCTCTTTCTTTGTTCTACTATAACTTTTACACATTTTCTTAGGCCAAATCCTATAACAAACTTTAAAGTACCTTTAAAATGCAACTATGATAATGGAACGAAATAAATAATATGCAGTGCATGAAACTAAGATTTATCTGTGTTCTTTGTTTTGGGTCATATGTATTAAATATTCCATCAGAAAATGCTTACCAGCTCAGCTCTCATAGAGAACAGGGAGTGAACCACACTGAGCACCAGTTTATGGAGTGTGTGCACTCATTCTGTTCCCACCACAGTCACATTGTCGGGAATCCTCACTATCTTGAGCAGATTTGAAGCACTTGGGGCCTCATTAGCAGCTTGCCAGGAGCTGGTGACCTGCAGCTCATGCAGGAACATCACACTGGAAGGGATTGCCTGGGTTACCAAATCCAGTCCTCTGTCATTGCCAGCTACCTCATCACATAATTCCTTTCATCGAATGATTAAGATTTTTCTTAAAAGTTATCTGCTACATTTAGCAGAGTTTTGATTGCTAGAAACCCCCTCCTATTCCTGCTCTAAGTAGATATATTGCCAACTGACAATTTTTTCTCCATGTTCTTTATTTGCCTGGCCCAGTCTCGTTTTTTGTTTGTCCTCCAGCAGTCATCTCTTTCTAATTTTGCACGGTTTGATTGACCAAGCTAGTTTAGTCATCTCTTGCAATATGGGCTTATTTCTTACCATTAGTAGATCCTCCTTTCCAATTCCAAATACTCTCTTGGACATCAAGAAAGACATTCTTGATGTCCAAGAAATTCAAATTTGTGCAAGATAAGCTGAAGAAGGATCAAGTAGGAATTACTGTTGTGGCTTTAGCATATCCTCACCTCCACTAGAAAAATCTAACACACTGAGTAGGGGAAAAAAACTAACCCTCAGGAAATGTTACCCCCATCCACAGTAGCTCTCCCGGCTTGGATAACTTCCTTCCAAGATGTGCTTGTTCTTAAATTGGTGAGGTCAAGTTGTGCCAGGGAAGGTTTAAATTGAATATGATGAAAAATTTCTTCACTGGAAGGATTGCCAAGCATTGAAACAGGATGCCCAGGGATGTGGTGGAGTCTCCATCCCTGGTAGTATTGAAGAAGTATGTAGACATGTTGCTCAGGACATGATTTGGTTCTGGGCTTGGTGGTGTTGGGTTAATGGTTGGGCTTGATGGTCTTAGAGGTCTTTTCTAACCTAAACAATTCCATGATTCATTCCTATCCGCTCAGACTTCTTCCCTGGCCCTGTACAAGTGTCAGAAGAGTCTCCCACAGGTTGTGAGGGAAGGGAAGGTTCATGTCTTTTCTAGAATCCCTCATGATAGTTGATGCAACTTGTATTTAATTCCTGTTTCTAATCCCAGATGGCACCCCTTTCTCTTGTCTTGTGCTTGGGTTGAAGGCCTGTTTAACGGAGGAGACCGCCTCAAAGCATTATGTAAGGTCCCTCCCCCTTCCCTCATCTGATGCAAGTAGAGGTGACAGTCAACATGGAGCTCAATGCAAGATAGGGACCTGTTTTTGAGATACGTATTTATATCCTGAACTGTGTCTGCCTTTCATTCTTAGATCTCTGTCCTGAATCTGTGGTCTTCATTTCTATAAATATTTAAGTATTTTTATTCCCATTAATGTTTTATAGTATTATTTATTAAATACTGGAGTTTAGAGCAATTTGTCATCTGCATAAAAATAGTGCATTTCATTTAAAGTCCAGCTCATGCTGCAAAGTATCGAGGTAATACAATGTGTTCAAGATGGTTTTTTAATGCTTATTTCCCCCCTCAAATTGGACGCTGGCTTTCAATTTGAATATTGAGCTACCTGAACTGAATTATTTATCAACTCTAATTGGATTTGCAGACAAGTAATTTTTGCACATCTTTTCTAGGAAAAAGTGGAATTCTTTCTGGGAACTTTTAAAAAACATCAGATTGAGGAGACACAGATAATGAACTTTACATTTCCTGTCAAAATCATTCTTTCTTTCTATTTTGTTTCTCTTTTTTTGTGTCTAGAAAACTAAAATGTGGGAAATTATGTTGTAGGTTATTGATTGTAAACTAGAACATGTTACAGCACACATCTGCAATCTAAAGTTGGGGATTTTTTGATTATTATTATTATATGTATTTTTATATTGCTTAAATTCTTTAGGTAAGGGATGAGTCCTGTTATGTTTGACCTAACATGAACATAGAATGAGAATCCTTATCTGAAAGTGAAAGCTTATTTTGGCTGCAACAAAGCATCCAGCCTGAATAATACTGTTCACTCAAGTTATATCTGTGCAATTTCTATGAAAACATTTTTTGCACTTCTGCCAAAGTTCATAAAAAAGACTTCTGGGTGGAACGTTTGAAAGTGGTGTCTTTGCCCATAGGGGATCTTCCAGTGCTGGAAATGTGAGGATTGGATTCTAAATCTTTCTTTGAGACGTTTGTAGGTAATTTCCAAATAGAGTCCACACGATTTATGATTTTAAAAAGTGTTAATATGTTAATAAAAAAGAACATAAATTTTATGCAGCTACTCATAACTTCATTCAGTGATTGCATGTAACTACATTGTTATTACAGCATCAAAATTGCGGTATAATTATATTTAGTTAATTCCAAAAGCAATTGCTGCATGGCTAGAATTCATTTATATAAACCTAGACTAAGCACTGAATTGACTAGGAAACTGAGATAAATCTAATTGAGATAGATTGAGCAAACCTAATCAGCAGGGATATTTAATGGCAAAGAGAACAAAGAATTAAATAAAGCAATGCAAAAGCTATTCAGAAGAGTGGATATATGAGATAATAGGCCTCTCCATCTCTGATGTCATGTCTGATTCAGTGAGTCATCCCTAGTATTTTGTTAGTTGGCTGCCAGTTTGTATTATATATATATATATATGTTTATATATAGAGGACACATTTTGCTTTTCTTATATGGGATTTTATGCTGGTATGACACATCCTACTTCCAAATGCTGGTGCTTTGCAAAATCATGAGGGTGATTAAAGACTTGCTTACTGTTCCACCTCATTTATCATTAGCTTTTATGATTCCAATGAGCCAGAAGAACTCATATTTTCTCTTAAGAGTACAATTCAGTTGTCTAAGAAAGGGGAACTTGTAGAGGTACCGTAGGCAGCACTCAAGACCTGCATGGGACTGGAAAATGCAATGTGGAACCTGTAGGAATTTCACACTCCTTTGAAGTCAGATGTGAAGGTCAGATGTGAAATTCATAGTGTCTTAAAATATCATTGAATGAGTGTAGGTTGACAACTGCATCAAACTATAGGCTACAATACCCTGAGAGCTACAAAGAAAACCGAAGACAATTTCTGTTTCCCACTCCTAGGAACTGCTGGGGAGCCTGAGGGTTGTACTTAGGATGACTGTTGTTATATTTGCTGACAAATTCCAGTTTGCAGAACACAAGGTAGTTCCGACCTCATCCCTTGATTGCATCCTTTGATTACATCCCTTGTGCCAGCTACAGAGAAGATGGGGAGGCACATAGCAGCTTCCCATCAGAGCCCAAGCATAGCAGGACGTTGAAAAGATATTAAGATGGTTTTAATGTAGGAGAGGATTTGAAGTAAATAATACATAATGATTTTTTTAAAAGAAGGAAATCTGAAAAATCGTCTTGTTCCTGTAGGTTAGTTTCACTGTAGGTTCATATTGATCTTCCTGTTAGCACACACATGAGGCTTATTGCCTTACAGATCTTTGTATTGGTATAGATCTTAGGTGATATCTGTGGGCTTGGATTTCAGTTAAATGTGTGAAGGCTGCTTCATATTTCTCAAACTTTCAAGCAAAATTTTTCTATTTTATATAGAAGCATTGTGCAAATGGTGGACTCAGACACATTATTTTAGAAGAATATAATTACATTGTTAAATAATGCTTCAAAACAAATCAAATGTCACCAGAAATACCCTCTCTTTGTTACCTGCCTATAGTTTATTCGCAAGGGTTTGAGGAGGAGCTGAAAACAAATGCTTTGGAAGCTTTGCATACACATGGTGTATTTCTCAAGTGTGGCAATGTGTATTAAAAGAAGGTGCTTGAAACACTCATCCAAGTGGCACGTTATGTTGTATCAATGCTTTTAATATCCAGACTGTTGACCTCATACATTTATGGTGTATGTGGTCAAACAGTAGTGCATAGAGCTGATTGGAATGACTAATAATTCCAGTGGAGTCATTACAGCACAATGGTGTCAACATGTACTGCTGGGAGACTTTTAATCCTTGCAACATTAATATTACACTGCCTAGGACCATTGTATGTCAAGGCACACCACAAACCTTGTCTGATACTCATCACTGAAACCAAAAGACACAAGGTTGTGATAGTTTCCTAGTTATCATTCTGGATGTTTTTATATTACTTGGCTAATCATAAATACCATTTTAGATGCATAGAAATGGTAACAGCACACGCACAATTAGCTGAGAACTCAGGGGTACACAAGTCATCCATAGAACAGACAAATGATTTCTGTGAGCAGTGGTTTAATCCAAAAGAAACTGGGTTAGACAAAAGCTAGTGATATCAAAAGTTGTTCTGTGCTACCTAAACCCCCCATACACTTGGAGTTTTTACAGTGTCTTTGAGTTACACAGATGGTGCCGAGAATTATGTCATATCTGACACAATACAGGTCGAGAATGCCTAAATGACATTTTAAAAGGTCCCCAAAACTCCCGTTTGTCATCCATGTGAGAAAGAAAAGACCTTTAAATCCTGACCCAGCCTTATGGTAGGCTATGGGCACATGCAGTGGTAAATGCTGGCCTGCAGATTTACGACCTCTGTGTGCTGTACTCACCCTGTGCTGGAGTCAGGACTGGAACAAAGATGCGCAACTTCAGTTCTGGCTCTCAGGACTTCCCTGCTGAAGCTGCAAACACCTACAGCTGCTGCTGCTTTGAAGTAGAGTTTTGGGGTGCTCAGTACAGTTATAAATCAGGCACTTCCTGTGTTTATTTTCTATGACTTTCTCCTGTGGTACCACAGGGGTAAACCTGAAATAATTCCAGCAGCTTCAGTGTATTGCTTTAGATTTATACCCACATAAGCAGGAGTCCTATTTCCCCATTGTTTCTACAATACGAGGTTTCTCTTTCATATCAAACTTCAGCGGCTGATTTTATATTCCCTTACATCACATTTTATCACAGATAATCCAGGAATATTGTTTCTCTGAGTAATAAAATTGTTCTTTAGTGCATGACCAGAGTAAGGGATATTGTGCCTTTTAGATATCACGTGTAGACAAGAAGATATAAATGAGAGTTAATAACCATCAAATGTGTCTATTTCCTTTTCCTATAAATTAGGGCATGCTTTCCTACTGAATTTTGCAAGAAGGAAAACAGACTCCCTCCTGCTGATGTGGGGAAGCAATGCTAAATCTCCCTAAAGATCCACTCTGGCTTCTTACAGCTGTATGTTAGTACCTTTTTATATGCAATTTTACTTCATTTAGTCTTTAAGGTTGTGCCTGAGGTTAGTTTAAAAGGTTAGTTAAATGTTAATGGATGTTAATGCTGCAATTAAATTGTTAAATCAATTGAAAACTGTGGCTCCATCTCTATCTGTGTTAGTGCCGGCCTGAGTTGCATTGGCGTATAAATTAAAAGCTGTAAATCTACTGAAGTCTAATTAGAGACCAAATTTCTCATTTATCTTATTTTCACAGGACTGTAAGCACTGATAGATAATCAACGAAGGGCTAAAACTTTTTAACATTAAAAAACTATTTTATCTATTTCAGGACTCAGGTGACTGATTATAATTCAGATCCAATTACTGTAAAAGGTCATATGTGAAATGAAGTTCTTACAGACACTACAAGTTTTATTTTACAAGTTTGCATACACTGCCACACCGTCTACATCCCAAAAAGCAAAAGTAAATACACTGCACAAGATTATACAAAAATGCTCTTCAATTAGCCTCCCTTGTGTAACCCTTTGAAGTTTGTGAGTTTAATATATAAGCACATCAAGTCTTCAATCCTACAGCACATCCTTAAGCTTCCTGTGTTTTGCGTGTGCATAAGAATCTTGTTGGTTCTTGCCTTCTATGGGCAAAAAATATTAACAATACACTTAAATACATTTGCCATAGATAGAGTAATACAGTAATTCTTGAATTTGTGAGAAGTATTATTTCCATTGTTATGTTGAAATTAGCTCCTGGCAACCTGCCACTTAGGCAAATAAAAGAAAAAAAGACCAGATTTTTTATCCAGGAAGATCTCGAGGAAAAGGAAATGCCGATCTTAATCCTACTTGCAGTGCCCCAGTTTTGAGGATGTTTTCATGCAGGAAAAACACATGCTACTTAATGTTAGTTCCTCTAAAGTTAAAAGTGAAATTTAATCATGCTGCTTCTGTTGGCTTATTTTTCCAACACCCCCTGTGATTCTCCAAAGTGTAGATCTTAAAGCTGCAAAAAGGCCAATAACAGATTGCAGCATGAGCATAGGGAGCAGCATCAAGACTCATTAGTTTACAAATAAACCACAAGACAAATGTTTAAAATGTTTGTAGGTTCCAAATCACAGTTCTAAAATTGCATCCTTTTGGTCATGTAGGAGTGTTAGAAATGTTACAGTTTTACATGTTAATTTCTTTTTTAGTGACTGTTCTTGGAGCACTTGGGGAAACATGTTTTGCTCTGGGAAATAAAAAAAAAATAAAAAAAATCCTCTGTCCTAACCAATTAGGACTTCACAGAAAGAAGTCAGGAGCTGGGATTCTGCTAGAAGGCCTTCTTCCAAAGGAGCATCAGCTCGTGTCCTTTCTAGTGACTTCAGCTGAATTTCAGCATTCATTAAAACACAAAAAGAGATCAAATCTGAAAATGAATTGCCGAGTGACTTGAGTGTTCTGAACTTTTCACTCTCTTAATTTTGTCGCGAATTCAGATCTTCGAAAAACATCTCAGTCACAGACTATGCAGAAGTGCTGTGTTTTGTTGTGTGTCCCCTACAACAAATGAAAGGGTGTTATGGTTTTATTCTGAAAGATGCACAGAATTCCTGACAGCATCTTCCTTTTTATTTGCATGAAATTCAGTATTCACATATGTGATATACCAAAATTTCACCCCCCCAAAAGGTTGTAAATTAGTGATAAATGGTCAAGTATCTACAGGAATGGGGAGACACATTGTGTATTATTTTGTTAAATAGTGCTTTTCAAATTGTTTAAGTACTTGATTAGTTAATAATTTAGATAATTATTTAGCTATTTTTATATCATGGGGGTTCTGCATCTTTATAAGAAATGAACAAGACCATTGCTAACAGTGATCATAAATCACTTCTGCTACAAGTATTCTCTTTAAAATGGTAACTTTTCTTACCAAGAAAGTCAAAGGAAAGAAAGATTACAAAGAATGATAATTCTTTTTACTAAGTGCTCAGAGTAGTAAATAGTTGCCTTATAGTAATACGTGGTGTCGTAAAGCAGGATATAAAAATAATAATAGTTAATCATTAAATAGCATGTTTCTTCCATAGAA
Source organism: Pitta sordida (assembly GCA_013390025.1). Classification (NCBI taxonomy): domain Eukaryota; kingdom Metazoa; phylum Chordata; class Aves; order Passeriformes; family Pittidae; genus Pitta; species Pitta sordida. The sequence goes on from WEKX01009579.1 coordinate 371,089, forward strand.
AATGGACCTCTTAGCACAGATGACTAAATAGCATTATCCATTTCCTTAATCCATCTCCTCCTCGTAATAATGACTTGATAAAATAGAAGTCAACTTTATCTAACCTTGAAGATAATAGTCTAGTTATGTCAGACTTTCTCTACTAGTTTCTAAAAACTGGATTTTGCCAACAACAACGCTTAATTTCAGTAGATATTTGAGAGAAAGTCACAATCCTTTATGAGAAGAAAGGAACAACACAGGTGCAACTAAATTTGTTGTTGACTCAGTGACTAATTCCACTGTAAAAGAGAAGCTGAAGTTAGCAGAACTGGAGAGATCCAGATATTTCTCTATAGTAGATCTAAGGACCATTGAATTCTTAGGGGATCTTCTCAGTCCTCTAAGAACTTGTAGTCTGGATAGTTTCCTCATAGGCCAATTGAGACTTTAATTGCTGATAAAATACTGGCCTTATGGAGGGGCATCTTGACTGGGGCATGGAAGTTAGAGATACCTCCTTAGGAAGTTAATTGGGAGATAATGGGCTGATCTTAACATTTGTCTTTTGACGTGATCATGAAATTCTGAATGCAGGACAAATTCTAGAGTTATATTTTTGCCCTGCTTCTGCTTTGCATGTTTGATGTTAGATTTACAATATCATGAAAACTTGGGCATGTGTTTCTGAAGAACCTGAATGTTAACCACAGATGGAAGAATACTCTCTTTTCCCATTGTTCTCATCTTGTTGGCTTTCACTACTGCTCTTGCTTGTATTTTGGGAGGCAGAGGAGTTCTCATCTTGTTTTATGTGCCTTTGCTCTGCTGTGTAATTTCTGGATATAACAAAAAGTATTCCAGCATCATACTGGGGACCTTGTGGAAGAAAGGCAAAATTTGGAGGAGTTGGAAAAAGGACCCACCATGTTCATTATTTTAAGCTTTATTTTTCTAATTCTGTTCTGATCGAGGACCAAACAGTTGCTATTTCAAGGCTTCTCTTTGTTATATCGAGACTCCTCAGCCTGTAACTCAGACACCTTCCTCTAATTTTTGTACCCCACAAAGATTTCTCCAGGAAACCTTTTCTTTCTCTTTGGTGTTCAGCTTTCGCATGGATCTTGTGTGAAACCCTAAAGAGATGCTTTGATTTTGTGACTGGGTCAGATGTTGCTTTTGGTCTGTTTTAATGGCTATAGTACATATTGCATAAAATTTTGGGGGACAGGTGTTACATACACGTATGAGTGACATGGTTATACATATCAGTTTTACCTGTGGCTAAGTCCTTCTGACAGTGAGCTGCTGCTTCCCATGAGCTAAGAAAGGCCTCAGTGGTCCCTGCGGTGCTGGTCCAGGGAGCTAGATGAGGGGAAAATTCTCCCAACTAAGGGAGTAAATAACTTCATGCTGCACTTCAGCTATAAGACAGTGCAAAAGCAACCATCACCCTCTGTGCAGAGAAGGGTGTTTTTTTAAATGCCATGGAATATGAAACAGTTGCCTTTTGGACAGGGTTTGATCTGATGGTCACCATCCTGCCTATTGCTAACTTCAGTAGGATTTCTGTAAATTGCTTGGTGAGGAAAAGCATCTCTAAATGTCTGGTTTATAGCACTGGTAAGAGAAAACATTTACAAGTCTAAGTTTGTTCCCCAATGGGTAATATGCTGGGGGAGAGATAAAATCATGCTACAGCCTTTCATGACTGGCAGTGTCTGGTAACACAGCAATGAGTGCTGAGTGTGTAGATAAAAGAGTAAGGCACCAGAATAGCAGGGGACTCTGCAGATCAGAACTGATGCACATTGATAGAATTACTCCCTGTAAAGGGAACTTGTACAGCATCTGCCTGCAGATACCTGACACTCATCAACATTGTCATTGTCTTGCTTCCAGAGGAATCAGATATTAATTTTACGAAGCCTAAATGCAAGCTAAAAACAAGACAAATGTATTATAAGCTGTCGCATTTAGCCTTGTGATGTTTGCAGCAGCGCTTAGCTGGAGACTCTGCAGATAGGTTTTCTTTAGTGTTTCTGTGAGGATGACAAGGGACAGAATGTGTTAAGTAGGGAAAAAAAGTACAGGCAATGTTTCCTATCCATTAGGAGATGATAGTGGGATGGATCCTGGGAGAGATTCTTGTCTGCAAATACCTAGCCTCCAAACTGTGATGATAAACAATAGAACTTAAGAACAAGGGAGCTGATATTGCCTGATTCTGGAGACTGCAGTTCTCTGTGCAAGTCCTCTTGCCTTCTAGGAAATAATGGGTCTCAGCAGCATCTTGAGACAGGAATGCCTTTTTCTTTTTTATTTTTATAATTTTGGTGTTTTTCTGAACGACGTTTGTTTATAGCATGATGCTCAGGAGTTCCCCTTCCCTCCATCTCTCATTCCCCACTGCTGTGCAGGCGGAAGCCCTCTTCTCTGACAGCAGGGGCCAAGGTGGTTGTTTGCAGTAGAGAGATTCAACCATTTGTGTGACCCAGCTGTTTCCAAACACGCCAGGTTCCTGCAAGCCTTACCAGCTGTGACTAATAGTGAAGGGAAGGGGGAAAAAAGAAAGCTGCCTGGGCCTGCAGGCTTCAGACAGGCAGGCTCTGGGGGAAACAAGAGAAAGCCATTAACTAACCACAGTATTATCTTGATTCTCTCAGAGAAACGAGCGAGGGACGGCTAATGAACTAGCCTTAACGTTTCAAACTGAATGCACCTCTGGGAGCTCTGCTAGAACAAACAGTGTGACAGATCAATGCCTGATGCCTATATCAAGAGAAAAGGTTATTTGCCTCTCCAAGGAATTATAGGATTAGTATATGGCTATGATACACTTTGTATCCTTTTCAAAATATGGGTTTGTATGTTGTGCTTATTTTTATTTTGTGAGTTGTAAACTCTACTAGTGTGAACAATAAAAATTAAATCCATTCTTCTTTGCCTCTCATTCCCAGGATCCTTTGTCTTTGGGAGCCTAAGCATGCACTCTGACTGCTGTTTGCACCTTGACAAGGAGACACTCACCTCTAGAAAGTGTTTTTTTTTAAATTCAGTTTAGAGTGGTGTTACTTGGTTGGGATCCTATCAATGAAGGAGGCAGATTCTTAATAAAAGGCACCTCATGCAGGGAAGGTTTTGTTTACTTTCTGCTGCTGTTACTGGTGTCTTCTATACCCTTGGGCATTTCTATGTGTCCAAGCTTTAGGTGCCCATCTCTACAATGGGATAGTAAACCTTCCTTTCTATTATTGCTTCTCTGTCTTTTCTGTTTAGACTTAAAACTCCTGCACAGGATGTTACTCTTAATTATACTGTCCCTGACACATTGGCCATAGATCCTTTATGGGAGTTTTGGTAATTTTTTGGAATAAAACAATAACCTCAAGGTGTTACGTATTTTGTAAAAGAGATGAAAAGAAATGACAGGGATGAAGGTGGGATCTGGAAATTGTTTATCATATAAAATGATTAGAATTGCTGGGCTTTTGGGCTAGGAAGAGGTCAGGCTAGGTTATTCTCCATCCTTGTGCATTGTCCTTTGATGCTTAGAACAATACCAAGGCAAGGGGGTAAATAGTTCAAGTGCAACAGTCTTATCTCCTTAACAGGAGGCAGAATCGTTTTTAACTGCTTTGATATTGGTATTTTTCTTTAAAGCCAAAGCCCTTGAAAACTATTCAGATCAATTACCTCATTCAGGAAGCTGCTGTACATATTTAGCCATAGATACAAGCTTTGGTCAGGCTATCAAAGTAATTTTCATTTTTACAAATTATTACTTTAATGGGAATTAGATGAGAATTATTGTTTCTTAAAAGAAAAATCTCCAGGTGATTTGTCAAGAGAGAATTCTCTGAGTATCAGCATTTAAGGAGACCGGTACTTCCTTTTAGGAAGGAAACATATTAAATGCTTAAATTAAGATAATGTTGTAACTTAGAAAATGGGAAAAAATTACCTTTTTCTCCCCCCTTTTGTACCTAGGAATTGAGTCAGAAAGTGATACCTGTATCCCAACCTAATTGCTTTGGGTCAGATTCTGATACCTGTATTCTGGTTCAGTATCCGTGGCTTCATCCCTTCTTCCACTGATGTCAGTGGAAATACACATGAAATAAAGGATGTAAAGCCATCAGAATTTGGCCTCTTGAAGCTAGGATGAGCTTTGCTATTGACACCGTTGGAGATGAGAAATTGTTCTTCCATAATCTTCTGAAAACCGTGGTTGAGCTTTGTAGGTTTTATACCAAACATAGCACATTATTTTGTGGTTCAGGACAGGTACTACAGAATTCTTCATGTAAGGTGCAAAGTTATTTGTCCTGGATGTTCCATTCTGTCACAAACCCTTGTGTTACTGGGACTTTTGGAAGGTAGTGTTTACTTTTAGAATTAATTTTCTAATGCAGATTTCCTGCAATAAGTTAAAACAAAATTCATTAATACCAAAAAAAGAAAATTACCAATTTCTAAACATCTCTCCTTTATTTAAGTATTTTAAATCATGCTAATCCTTCTACACTCATTACAAGTTGGGGGATGAAAATATTTTTAGGGCCGTCACAAGGTCTGAATTTCCTCTACATGTAAGAGAATGAGGGCTGATTATTTCAGGGCATACGAAATACTGTGTTTTCCGTTTCTTTCTGTGTGCAGTCAAGCAAAGCTCTTATTCAGAATTGAGTTGGGAATTGGCCTGGTCATAAGGAAATGTGAAATGTTCTAGTCACGGAAATTCAAACAACACACATGTGCAAAGAGGAAAAAAATCCAGATCAATGTAAAATGTAGATGTCCTGGAAATGTGGATGGATGAAGTAATTCTTGTTTGTCAAAGTGTTTTGAAGGCCTCTGTAAGGTGGTAGTATTTCAGCACAATACATTAAAAAACCCTTATTTTATTAGTTACTAAATCATGCTGATTTTACTTCAATATACCGTCCCAAGGAAGCAATTCATTATTATCCTTCTCTGGTCTTATTAACACGATTTAGAACCAGAAACAAATGTTTCAACAGTCCCCTCATGCTTGCTACTGATGGATAGATAGTCATGGCTTGTCCAGACTCACTGACTCGTTGTAACTTTCTAGTAAAGTTATATTTGTGTCTCACTGAATATACAATCAGGGCAAGATTTGCAAGGAGAGGGATCAAAGGTTTTGTTGCCTCCCACAGACTTTGCCATAGAAACTTAAGTAGAGGAAACCAATATGTCCTTTTGTCACTATACACGTACTACCTTGCTAAAGATTATATGGACTTCTTTCCAAATTTCAAGTAACAAGGAATAGTTGACAGCAAACAGTTTCGAGAACACTGGGCTATTGTATCAGCCCAGCTCCTCCATTATAGAATCATAGAATTGTTTAGATTGAAAAGACCTTTGAGATTGTTGAGTCCAACCATTTACCCAGCACTAAATTGTGTCCCCAAGTGCCACAGTTACGTGTTTAATAGTGCCTCAAACCGTGGCCATGTTCTGGAGCTTTCCAGTAAAACACAAAGGAACACGTGAAGTCTCCCAAACACAATACATTGGCCAGTAAGAGATTTTGAAATGGACTAACTGAATAAAAATTTGGTCCAGGAAACAATTTAAGTTAAAACTGACTTAGGTGCTTGCAAGGACTCTTTAGTTTCTTTTCACTTGTTTAGTTTTGTATCATCTAATGGCCCTATATGCAGTCAGGAAGATAATTTTCCAACAAAAATACTTTCTTCCTTTCCTTAAATATATTTGAACACCTCTGTTAAGGCAATCTTCAACAAATTTACAATTTTGCCAAGTAAAATTTTGACTATTTATAAAATAAAAAACATTTTTTATTGAACTTCACCTTATACCAAATGTATCAAGCATCCATTTTAACACAGGGCAAAGATTTTGTAATGTTTCAAGGTATTACATGGTGTGTTTTTACATTCTTTTCCTGTCTCTTACTTAGTTTGGACAAGGTCAGTTCAAAAGTCCTTGTTTATATATTTTTCAATGGTTTCATCTTTCTTTTGTGTGTGTGACACAACTGAGGAAAGGTTACCCAGTGAGACCATTTGCTGTATGGACGAACTCGTAGACGATGGCATATCAGGGAGCTTCTAAAGGAAATATTATATGGTCCATCAAGGCAATCTCAAATTTCCTGATTGCATATATTTAAATAGGATAAGCTCCAGTTACCTAAGCACTTGTTTTGGCTGTAATGGAAAATAGGAGACTAATGTGGATCATAATGCCTATCGCATCCCAGCCCATCAAGGTATATGAAAATAAATCTAAATATCTATTATTAGAAGAATAGGAATAGTGGATGAAGAACTGACTCTATGCAACTATAGACAGAAAAAAAAACCAAACTGGATCTGGTTTAAGATTATATGTGTTCATTGAATGCATTCATCAGGGTCTGGTTTTGTATTTCTTCTTCCTCGTGATACTCCAGATAAGAAGTGGTAACTAAGTCTTAATGGTTTTGAAACTTTCTGTCTGTAACCATAAAGTGACCATTTACAAATTGGAATGCATTGTTGAGTGGGGATCCAGTTCCTTTTTCTGCCAGACCTGTCCGTGCAGGTAGATCTTTAAGTTAAGACAGCAGCAGACTGTTGAAAAGGAAGATTTTGTGTGTGTGTGTGTGGTTTGTCCTTTTTAAATTTTTTTAAGCAGTATGCATGTTAGGAGTTTTATCAGAAGACAGCTGCTTAGAACAGCTGTCTGCTTATGTGCCCATCTTAGGAGAGAATGATTAATGAATTCACTTGGGCAGTGAGAAACTCAGTTCACTGATCCATAGTTTCAGCACAGGTATTGATGTGAAACTAATGAGAAATTTGATGCTCAAATTTGAATGTTTATTCCAATTACCAAACAACAGATCTAAATTAAAAAATAGCTTGAAACCTTAACCTTTTATTAGTAACACTGAAAGCTAAACTGTGGCTTTGCATCCCGTGGTACAGTCTGAAGATTCAATGTGCTACCACCTACATTGTTTGGGGGAAGGGAGAGAGAATGACTTCTCCTGGTTGACCCTGGTCCCACTACCAGATAATTGGAATCTTTGTCCTTCCACCACTCCCACTCCTGTTTAATGGGTATATTTTTCCCAGGAGTTAAACATGTGCTAAGAACTGAGCTGTAAGCATCCCCTACAGCTCTATTAAAATACTGCATTCAATAGTTCTCTGAGCTATGGTTTTTATCTGATCATGCTACATGAGAGTCCCAGGTCTGTCCCAAAATGCTACTTAATACACATGGTGGGTGTAAATATATGTAAATATCCAGACAGCTTCAGGTCACTTTCATACACAACTGCTGTGTCCTGTTTTAGCCTATCCACCAAAGAGTGGTGGCATCCATGGCAGCTACTGTTGTTTCCCTTTCCTGGCTTTGAGAGTTCTGGCATGTGTAGATCTGGAAAATTATGTCCTATTGTAGATTTTAGGTCAAGCTACATGCTAAAGACATTCAGTTGTTTTGCAAAGCAAAAGACATAGTAAAAGGTCCACGAGTTTTTTAGAAAATGGTGTAGATTTGGGTGAAGTTAGATTTAAAAGTGAATGTGCAAACATTAGGTTTGTATGACTAAAGCTGCAACCCTTTTCCGTTTCAGCTGTCATGGAACAATGGATTTGTCTCCCTTTCCTATTTAATTTTAGGAAGACAGTTTGTGAAATTGCTCATGTTAACAGCTTATCTTGTCAGTGTGCTCCTCTTGGTGATATGCACGCATTTGGGATTGGGATCAAGGAAAATCTTTGCTTCCTTAGAGTACTCCTAGCTCTGGGCATCAGTAGTTGTGAACAAATCCACAGAGATGGGAACAGCAGACTTTGAAGAGTGCTGTACTGGGACAGACATGGTCTCCAGGTCTGTCTTTACACATATTTGCAAACAGTACCTTTCCAAAAAGAAACTGGTCATGAATTGTTCAAGCCAGTGAAGACACTTCAAGCATTTTTATACATTTTTTAACAGGTGTAGGACTGGACCTACATTGTCCATACTCAGACACTGGATCTGCAGCTGTGTGTTCACAGGGTATGATTTTGTTCCTTTTCTCCCAAGGACCCATTCATTTCATTATACAATAGCCACTGGGAGGATTAGAGCACAATTTCAATCTTGTTCCATTAGTTATTTGTATTTCAACATCAGCTGGAGACCTTTGTCAAGAGCTAGACCTTGTTGTACTTGATGCTATGTATATCCATAGCAGAAGGCAATTCTTCCCCCACAGATATTACAGTTTAGAAACCTTGAGGTTTAGAGAGATCTGCTCTGTGGCATACATAGTGACAAACTTCATTATTGTTTTAAGTCTAGCTAATGCCTAAGAAAATGCTGCTGGATCAGTCAGAAAAAGGGCTTTAGTTCCCCTGCCGGGTCTCTCCCTGTTGTGTCGTTTATTTGTAAAAAGAAAATGGTGCAATGTTTTTTTATTTTTTTTTATTTTCCTCTTTTCAAACTGAAGGTTTGGAGCCTCTTGGAATTAAAAAAAAAATAAAATTCTTTAAGCCTTTGTGAAGCAAAGAAAACTTTGAAAAGAAATGACCCAGTCCCCTCTTCGGTTCACACCTATCTGGTCAAAGAGTTCAGCTCTCTGTGGAGGCTCCCAGACCTAACAGCAGTCATGCGGAACCTGTTTGCTGGCTTTCAGGCTCGGCACTTTCCAGGGTGCCCCATCTCAACACGCCTGACATTTCTGGCCTGGCAGCCAAGAGGAATAAAACCTTTTGGGAGTACCTAAAATTAAATGGCTCCTTTTGGCCAGATCAAGGTTGTTCACTTCAGTAACTCTGCTGCAACTCTGCCCTTCTCTCATTTAGTGGCTGTGGAAAAGCCTATTCTTGTCTTTGCCTCTTTTCCCTTTAGGGGCTTTAAATACAGTCCTTGAATGCCAAGACTGGGAAAATAAGCTTCATTTTATGAAGAAATGCATAAGAATATAATCAGAGCCTTCTTGGTGTTCTTTTACTTTATAAAGCATTGTTTGTACATGCATTCTTGTATGGATTGTAGAGAGCATAGGGCATCCTCTTGGTTTATGTAAAGCTATCTCTGTTAAACATCTGCCACTTCTTTAACATGAATAAAACGAGGGTCAGAAAGGTGTTCTAGTCCTTATCCTGTAGCTTTCACAAGTCTCACAGTTTAATTTTTTTAGGGGAGTATAGGAGATGGCGGAATATGCTTCTCCCCATGAGTCTTCCACTTCAGTAGCACTTGTATCTCCTAGTCTAACACCTACCAATTCATATGCATGCTTTGGTCAAGGCCATTTTCAGAATGGCCTCTTATCTGGAGGAAAGGCCCTGCTCTGCAGCTTTGTTTGTCAAGGGTATTTAAGTGCCAGCCTAACTAGTTGGCTCTAGCAAGACTGATATCTTAAAACAAGGCCTGTGCTGAAACAAGTTGCTCGGGTAATACTCATGGTTGGGTTACAAGAAATATGTCATATGCAAATGGTTGCGCTGACCACTTCTGTTCAGTAGGACACATTTCTTTCCCTGAGCATTTTCCTTTGTCCATAACCACCACCTAGTTATTTTCCTTTGCCACCTGACTTCATTTTTCATGTTTTCTTCTCTTCCCTCCTTGATAAAGAAATGGTCCAGAAAATAAAAATAAAATAATTTTTTTAAAAAAAATCATGTTACAAACAAAGGAAGACAAAATGAAGCTAAGAGCAATTAGTCTAGACAGATGAATAAGCAGCCTAGTGAGGTAGCTGAGTCACCATCATTAGAGGTGTTCAAAAAACAGGCTAGATAAAATCCTTGAGGGGGTCAGAGTGTATGGGAAAATCCTGCTCGATAGAGGAGGCTGACCTGGCTGACCCAGGAGGTCTGCTTCTTCTTCTGTGTCTCTTTATTTAAAAACAGAGTTGAATTCAGAGAGTAAAAGAGGAAAACAAAATGCAAACCAGGTGCCTATGTGTGGTAAACAGTTTTCTTTTGTTCTCAGTGATGGGAGTTTTGAAAAAAGAGGGAAAAAAAAAAGAGAGAAAACCAGACCCTAAAATAAAAAATGTATGTGCGCTATTTGCAGAAGTGGCGTGATAAAAGATCTATGTCTGCTTAGCAGAAAGATGGAGCATCTTTCAGCAGACCTGACAGAGCGTGGAGGGGAAATTCTTTTAGTGTGAGGAGCTGGGGCGCACAGGTGAGGTTATGCACCTGTGCAACAGAGAGAGAAAACAAGCAATTGCTCTCCCAAGGGCCTTCTGGGAGCTGGCCTGTGCAGCCCCTCAGCAATCCTTTTGGAAATTCAGTGCCTTCACAATTTGTGAAAATTTGACCCAGTGATTGTGGTTCTCAGCTGTGCATAAAAACACAAAGATGGAAGCCTGGGCTCCCAGGGGTGAGGTCCGGCATCCACACACAGGGAAATCCTGTGGCTGGCGTTGTTCCCAAGGTCAAGATGATGATCGGCATCAGCCATGAAAAGATTCAGGCTTAAGGCAATAAAAGTTCAAGGCATTCCCAAAAGTGTTCTGCACAAATGCAGAAATACCCCGTAAGTCCAAACAAGCCAACAGCATCTCTCAGAAGGTGGTTTAGTTCATCTTTGTTGATGGACTTTTCTGGATGGCTTTGAGAGAGGACAGAAATCAACTGCTCATGACTCCATGGGATGGGTTTCCTTTTGCCCCAACACTTAGGTTTTGTACTACTTCATAGAACTGCACTCATCATATCTTTGTAGTTTAGCTGCCTGAAGTTTGTGGTCTTATTACTCAGCCTGGGTTAAAATCTCTTTCTTCTCTCCCTGTTTGTCTCTGCTCCATTCTAGTGGCATTGGGGATTGCTGCCAGGAGAAAGGGGATGCAACTGCAGCCCAAGACTTTTGAAATGCATGATGGCTTTTTTCTCCACAGTGCAATTACTAACATTAATTTTATTTCTGTAGGACAACATGGTTCTTGGGATTTAAGAGTAGAAATGCTTATTACTGCTCAGACTTTACAGAATCACAAGATTTAACTGAAAGGCAAGCAAATAAATGAGGAGAGTGTTTTGCCATCTTTAAATTTAGAAACAGTCTTCAGTGTTCCTATGATGTTACATAGAACGGCAAGAAACAGAGGAAATACTATTTTGTTAAATGCAGAATTTTGGATTTATTTTCGACTAGGTCCAGCTAAGGTGAAACCTCTTTATGTATTCAGTATTTCCTGAGTGCAGAGTAAATAATCAATAGAATACCCTGCATTGCCCAGAAACCTTATGATATGTGAATGAAAAAGAAATGGGAACAGAAACTAAGTCTTCAGGTGTTACATCCTTGCCAGTTGGCAGCATTACATTTCTGCTACAAATGCGGTGGGCAGTGGTGTTCTTCATGTATTATCTGCATAACCTGAGCTGTTAGCACAACGAAGCTGTGCTATTTTGCAACAGTTTGCTGTCAGAACTGTGGACTAGAGTCGGTGTTTATCACTAAGTTACTTCTCAGGAACTGGGCCAGATCAATACTGTATTCTTTCAGCCCTCTCTATACCCAGCAGGGAAGGCAATCACAGTGGTGCGGAACTCTGCACCTTCTGGAACAGATCAATACCCTGACAGTGCTAAGCTTTGTTCCTTCACCAGCTTTAAGATGTTCTACATGATTGCTTAACGGTTTGTTTTCTCTTCTCCCTATATGACAACACTGCTCCCTCCCTGATCTTTCCTAATAACATCACTGTAATTGCCTTGACATGAAATAGCAGCACAAATACAGATGCTTTGCTGTGAGGTTTTATCTCTTTATGAAGGTCTCTATTGGTTGAGGGTGTTGATTTCACTTCAATATGGAATCAGAGCTTTTTTGGTACGCCTTTTCTTATTTACATTGTTTTACTAGACTTGATTTTACTCAACTGATTTGGGCTATGGGGACTGTATACAGGGATTGTATGGCACAGTGTGTACAAAGTAAGGAATAGTAGCTTAAACTTTGTGTTGCTGAAGCCTGTCTGGTGGAAGGTGTCCCTGCCCACAGCACAAGTGTTGGAACAAGATGATCTTTAAGGTCTCTTCCAACCCAAACTATCCTGTGATTCTGTAGTATAGCATTAAGGTGCTTGCTGCTGGATCAAGGAAAATGGAGAGTTGTTCTGAAGGATGATCTACATTGCATAGGCCTCGAAGACTCTTTAGTGATGCTCTTCCAGTAAGAATACGGCTGGTCCACATGCTGAAAATAACAAGGAAAGGGTGGCTCAGAAAATCCCTTGTTGTTGGATTTAGACAATTGTCAGTCCAGTGGCAATTCTTTGTTAAGGATCTGCATCTTCAGAGCTGCTCCACTGAACCAGTGGGAATTATTCCTAGATGTCAGTGCAAATGGAACAGGGATTTTTGAACCAGAAGACAGTCTGTTTCTCAAGCCAAGAGCTAGCTCAGAGAGCTGTGCTTTGTAGAGTGTCAGACAAGATGATCACACTGGTCTGTCTATTTATTATCTGTAAATTTGTAGCTCTTGTTGGACAGACATACAAAGGCAGTTCTCGGTCCAAAGTCTCTCTGATACTTTGAACTGAATTACCACTTCATCACATGAAAACCTTCCATCCTTAAGACCGGACCCACGGGAATGTTGCTGTTTTTCTTTGATAGTTGACTTCCACTCCATTTCCCAGGTAAAGCATTAATCCCTCACAGCCCTCTCCTTATTTTGAAAGTCTTTAGCAGCAGTTCTCTGTTAGGCTTTGAAAAGCATGTTGTAAGGAGTACAAATGAGAGATATGCTGCCTTCAAAACAGCCGCTGCCCACTTCTGCATATGTGTAAAGTAGGATAAGATATGCAATTTGTAGGTACTATGATTACTGGCTTAAGGAGAAGATACAGCATTTCTCAACATTTTTGAGACATTAATACAATTCAACCAGGCCATTTTCTGTAATGTGTGGTTTGCTGTATCTGATGTATATTTTTTTCATCTGAGACATAAAGGTAAATCCTTTTCATTTACATAAGCAGGCTCTATAAACCAGATTACTCGAATTAATCATAGATATTTAAGCATATTACATTGCTCTGTACCACAAGCTAGCATTCCTAGAAGGTGGATCAGAGATAAGGGTCCCATAAATTACTGACCAAATCCTTTAGTCCATCAGGCTTTATTTCCACTAAAATCAGTTTTTCTTGAGTAAGACCTTCTGGATTTGGCCCTGATACGCTTTTATATTCATAGACCCTTCAGATACAAAGAAATCTCCATGAAGTACTTGTATAATTTTTTTCCTTTTCTTAAATTTATTGTTTAAAATAGAAGTATAAAAATAAGCTGGTTTTCAGTAATGGTGCTTTTAATTATAAACAGGCATGTTATACTTCTATTCTGCTTGGCTTTTATTAACCTATTAGTTATTATTTAATTTCTCTATTATGTTATTTTCAGTAAATAGACTAAGTCATGTAATGTGAAAAGCTGCCTGTTTTACCCTTGGTAAAACTGTATATAGTTATTCTCTAATATTTTGCCTTTCTGCTTCCTGTAAGTTTCATGTGTCATTTGGAAACCAGTTGGGCTACTGGCAGCTAGCATGCTGTTACATATAAAAGTGTAGGGAATATTCCCCACACACAGTTCTTTTACCCTAATCAAACACTGCAGATGCATCTTGTCAAGAGAATGCACCTCACCCTCAGAAATCAAAGGAAAGTGACTTCAAGGAGGACAGAGCAGCACAGCGGCAGCTGACCCCACACCAGACCCCACAGGCAGGTCTGTCAGCGGAGCCAGGGAGGAGACCAGGGAAGACGAGCTGACACCCCATGACACTGCTGCAGAGATTCATCCTGGAGCTGGGCATCTGGGTCCTTCAGCTGCCAAGGTCAGCGGAGCAGCAGCTCCGTGCTGCAGCCGGGAGAGCACCACACGTGTCTCGCACTCACACAACGTGGGCTGAGGGGTCTGGACACGCACGCAAGTGAGACAGATATAGACCAGCAATTAGGGGAGTCCAGCACTTTTCCTACCAACTTTATTCTTCCTATAAATTAGATTTTCCTCCTTATTATTTACTTGATTCCCCCCTCAGCCTCCTCCAGAGAAAAATATTTCCAGCAAGGAATCTTCCTCTACTTTTAACGCACAGACACGTGGAGATATTTTTTTAAAAAGTTATTTTAATTTTAAGCTCCCTTTTAAAAAAGACTTGTCACTACCTGACACAGGCATCACTCTGGGAGACTGCTAATGATTTCAGCAGGGTTTTCCATGAGAACTACTGGCTTTTATCATATGTTGCAACAGCAGTAGGGTACAGCAACATTTTTATTTCAACCAAAAAAGCAGTCTGCAGTTCAGAAGAGGTTAATGGAACAAGTAACATTAAGTATATTTAAAAGGTAGAAGTTTATTGAAAAAATTCCTTTGACATCATATATTTTTTATCTTCTGGTTTCCTTTCATTTGTCAGAAGAGTTTCAGAAGCCTAAACCAGTCTATCTTCCTCTGGTCTGTCTCAAAGCCCTGGAATTCTTACTTTCCATTTGGACTGAAGCACGTTTTGTTAAACTGTGCCTGCTGGACCAGAGTCCCGTTCAGAGAAGGGAAGACGCTCTTTTTTTGTGTTGGGGTGACTGACAGCTTGCAAGGACAAGCATCTCTCACTTCTGCTTTTTCTTCATATCTCATTAAACCTTCTGCACTCTATAGCTTCCTTAAGAGTGACATGGGACCAGAGAAGGAAATCTTGTGCTGCCTTAGAAGTGCTTTGCTTGTGTTTGTCTTGCAGTCCAACATTCACCTGCTTTCAGTTCCCTTCTATTTTGTCCATCTCTTGCTTCATTTTCATTGTCTAATAGAAACGACATAATTCTCAAGTGGCTACATCCAGTGCTGTGGGATGCAGTGCAAGGACAATAAGCCCAGAGTGGTATCACAAAGCCACATTGCATCTGTTTTAATTGTATGCATCCATTTCATCTCTTAATTATGCTTTACCCAATAATGAAACCAGGACTGGTAGGTTGGTAGTAGCTGGCCTATTTTGCTCGTTTCCTTCTTTTTCATTCACCCAAAAAGTGGTCTACTTCAGTGCTGTGGTTAGCCAGGTAATTGAGAGGAACATTGACCTGCTACCATACAAGCACAAAAAATTCCTATAAACCCTGTGATCACTCTGGAAAAGGATGTGTTGGAAACCAGGATGTTGCTGGTACAATTAGTCCACACTACTGACCTGTAGTGTGTTTCTAATGAAAAGAGACAGAAGGACAGAGTAGAACAGGCTTAAATTTTGTGGTTATGTGCAGTCATACCTTCAACAGGAGACCTCAGTATTTCATAGTTCACAAAGACCTCTGACCTTCAGTATTCTGAATTTTATCATTTGCATTCCTAAATTTTTAGCAGTATCAAGAAATGGGGGGTGCTCAGCTTTGTTTAATCAGGACCAGGATTCTACTATAAGTGTTCCAGAGTGCTATCTAAAACCAGGATGGTTACCAGATGAATGATCATCTGCTGAGACTCTGCAGTCAGGTGGGAACATAAAGCTACCTTGACAGTATCAATGGTCACTGCAAAATGAAATTTGTAGCAGTAGCTAAACCATGGCTATTAGATGCTATCCCTGGGATTTGAAATTAAATTAAGCAGCTGGAATGCCTACTATCCTGCTAACATCATCAACCATATCAAAGATAATCACTGCTTTTATTACTGCAAGCACAGGATGCGGCTGGAAGTAAAACTGGCGATGATCAGATCTCAGTTTAGCCAATTTTGACTTCCAGTTCAGAGATTTGAGTTGTCAAAAGGGACATTTAAAAAGAGATCAGCACCTTTGAAGTGATAACACACAGGAGCCTGGGGGGGAGAGTCACAAAACTTCTGTACACTGTGTGGACTAAAACCACAGAAAATGTTTCCTGTTTTATAGGGGTTCAGGGAGAATATTAAAACTGCAAAAGCTGTTCAGACTAGGATGTAGACAGTTTGATGGTGTCAAGAAAAAGCCTTATTATCTCCTCTGCTTTAGTGCTCTGGTAATGTTTTTTCCAGGAACATGAGGATTCAGGAAAAGGAGAAGTTCCAATTACTAATTATCTCATGTTGCTGGACTTTACATTTAGGACTCTGCTCTGTTCTAAGATGTGTGATTGTGAATTACCAGAAGCTTTGAATAAAAGGACCCAAACACACCCTACTGCTCTTGTGGTTGAGACACTCAGTGAAATATGCACTTAAATACCTGGAGTTGTGGGAAAGTCACTTAGCCCCCAGTTCAGTGATGTTCTCTAGTACAACCTCCACGGGGCTTGAAACAGATCCAGCCTTAAGACTTACAGGGCACACAAAGCCATCACACTTTTACACCAAGGAGTAGTCCTGGAATTAGGGATCTCATGGAGAAAGACTGGAGAAAATTAAAGAGAGCAGGACATAAGGCCCAGCATGTATTCTGAAGTGTGGTGTTGATACTCCATTGACTCTCATAGAGCAGAAGGATTCTACAATTTCATAACAGCTCATTCAGGTTTGAGAGGTACATCAGATTTAGGAGAAAGATACCCCAAATTGTGCCAAAATATTTTGTGTTTACAGTAAACTTAGTTTAACATCAGAAGGTTTGCTTGGATCCTGATGAGAATTTCTCTTTCAGAATGAAAAATTAATGTACCTTTATGCAGAAAAATCATGTTGTGAATTGGTCAGGTGGGATTCTTTACTGAACCAGTTGGTGGTGACTACAAGTGAAAACAGTCTAGTCCTTTGATCTGTAGCTGACTGTCACTTCTTACCAAGAAAAGCCTCTTAGCTTTCTAATTTTTAATCCCCTAAAAGGAATTTTTGTTTGACAAAAGCCCCAATTCATTCGTTGTTTTCAGTGCATGGGCACTATAATGTTGTCTCAGTGTAGGATGTGGTGTGAAACCTCACAAGGTTTCCTTACTGTGTCCAGCTGGTCAGTCAGGTACCCACTGAACAGGAAGGCACAGACTCTAACAAAGCCAGGAGAGACCTTTGAAAAGAAAGGTTAGTTCATCAGTGGCCTTCTCACTAGCTTAGAAGGTCAGCTCTTCTCTAAACTGTGTCAGCATCCTTGGAGAGCTGGTTAAAGAAAATAGTATCATGTGCCTTTTACAGACAGAAAAGAGCAGATCCGATGCCCTCTGAAGCTAATTCAAAGTTTCCAGTTGATATGAGCTGACACTGCATCACGTCACTGCTGTACTGAGGCTAAAACCCACATGGAAGTAGTGATTGAGTTGTCTTAGAGTGCAATCCCCTTAAATGCAAAGCCCAACTGAGCAGGCTTTGTGTTTGGTAACTTGGAGGGCGCAGAGAGAACAGAGCCCTTGCCCACTTACATCTAACAGGTTTTCATTTTTTGTAATGACCTCGAGTGTTGCTATTTTCATTACCCCAAATAACTTTATACTGCTCAGCAGCCAGTCCCAGAGTCTATGCCATGAATGCTATGAGGAATAAATGCAAAAGAGCTGTAAGCAAGAGTAAAAAGTTCTTTTCCAAAGTGACCCATAATAGTTTCTCGCAGTGTCCACCCAGTTCTAAGTGGGTATTTTGTCTGCTTAAGGGCACTGAGGTTGTAGCCCAGGCAACACTGGTCTGATATTTTTCCACTACGTATTTCTGTGGGCAGCTGAACCCCAGCAGAATTGATCTGGCTACATCACACCCACCCCCTTATATGGTGGGTCTCTTAAGAAAGAAGGCAAATTTCCAGTTTGATTGTCTTAATTTGTTTTTTAATAATTGGGACAGATTGCTTTTTGCCTTTGAGAATGGGTCCTTGTGTGCAGTCAGGTGAGCTGTTTGCTATTAATGTCTGCACTAGTATCAGATAAGTAGAAAACCCCTCAACCTGACAATTCACTTGAGAATAATCTGATCTGGTTTGCTTTGCTGTTTCCTCTTGAAGTGGACAATGGCTTTTCCCCTGTTAGAAAGTTGACACAATGAGACAAGTGTGTGATTATTGTATCCCTTTATGTCATTTGAGTAACTTGAGATAGCCTGGTGTAATGTGAGTAATCTGTGTTCACCACCCCTTGAATCTATCTGGACTTGATTGGCATATCTGTGCATTTTAACTTGTCTGGAAGCCTCTTATCTCCCTGCTGCACAGCATCAGTTGCAAATTTTAAACCTTTCCATTCAACTTTATGTTTAAATATGTTACTCTTCCCCTTTCCTCTTAGGGTCTTAGCAAGGAGCTGGTTTTGCTTTGTGTGGTTGCAGGGTTTGTTTGAAGTAAACCCAGTGACTCCTTTAAAACAAATGAATCGGGGGAAACCAGGTAATGCAGCTGACAGACAGGTGATCCTGATAACACTGTCTGGTGCCTGATAGACTGCCCTTGAACATCTGAGCCATTCACACCATTTTAGACAGTTAACACTGGTTCTCCACTACTGAGCAAATCATTACTTTCCGTCCTGACCCATTAAAGTTAAGACCTCCATGTTCCTTTCGGGTACAGCCTGTGGTTAGAGGGTGATGCCGAGGAGAGCCACCCCCTGAGAAGTGCTGCAGGCACTGTAGCTCGGTGCCGCCAAGTGTGCATGGGAGCAGGACCAGGTTGCTCGCCCCAGGCAGTTGCCAAAGCAACCTGTTTTTTTTAATTATTTTTATTTTTAACCTGTGCTTCCCTTTGAAAAGACTCAGATTAAAAATGAATCTTGAGAATCACCTTTCCTTTCATGGTGTTGGACTGTAAATGTCACTTCCTGTGTTTTGAGTGAAGGTGACAGAAAAGTGTGGTCTTAAGGAACAAATGTCATGCTCCAGGGGAAGAAGGGAGGCAGTGAGATATGTTCTAAAGGAAGGTAAGATGCCACTTTGATACTAAATTTGTCCCATTTATGTAAGCTGTTTGAAACTTCACCAGCTGCCTCGATTTCCCCTGGCAGATGCAGAATCCTGTTCAGGAACGTGCAGTAATTTTCAGGACTTAAACATACAGAAACCCCCAGCTAAGAATCATAGAATGCCCTTGGCTGAAAGGGACTCTAAATATCATCTAATTCTAACCCCACACAATGGGCAGGGACACCTTCTACTAGACCAGGTTGCTCAGAGCCCTATCCAACCTAGCCTTGAACACTTCCAGGGATAGGACAGCTACTGCTTCTCTGGACAGCCTGTGCCAGTTCCTCACCACCCTCTGAGTAAAGAATTTCTTCTTATCATCTAACCTAAACCTCTTCTTTCGCAGTTTAAAACCACTCCCCCTTGTCCCATCACTATCTGCCAGTGTAAAAAGGAGCTTGCATTCTTTTTTTTATGCTCCCTTAAAGTAAATGGGGGGGGTCTGTCTTTCCTGTCTTGTGTACAAGTAATCCACAGCCATATTTCTCAATGCAGATTGTATGGTTAAACTGGGGTTTGACTCCTAGACATCGTGTCAAAAATACTGTAGCCCTGCAACACAAAACACTGGTCTGGTATAAACGTACTAAACTGGTTAAAAGCTGTTCAGTGTGGTAACTTTGGCTTTATGCTTTAGAATAAAAGCATCGAGTCAGAATAAACTCTGTATAAGATGCACTGGCTAGTTCAATAGAAATGTGAACTTTTGGCCACACATAAGTTGGATGAAATTTGTCCCAATCCGCTGGTGTGCAAATGTGATATGAATGTGTGGGAATCTCATCTGTGGCCGTGTGCTTGGTTCTTCTACACCAGCCACTTGAGGTCCTGTCTTGCACTGCTCCCATGGGTGGCAGGTTGCAGATGTTTGTCCTTTCTTCTCATCCCAAGCCATGGGGCCATCAGCACACTGACAGTCTGACTCTCCTTGTCAGGGACAGGAGTATCTGCTGTCTGATCTAGGTGGCTGCTTTGGCCCTTTTCTCACTGTTCTGCTATTTATTGGAAGTTTTCTCCTTTTGTGGAGCGGTGCAGACGGATCCTTTGTCCTTTTCCTCTCTCCGCTGAGTGAGCACCAGACCATCCTGGCAATGCCCACTGGAGCTGCCTTCTAGTCACCTGCTCCTCTGCCACATGACCCTTGAAGGATGTGGGCTACACCTGGGATTGGTGAGGTATTTAGGGTCAGCTCCCCTAAAGTTACTGCTTTCCATATCTCTTCAGCAGGCATCTCTCTTTTAAAACTGTTTAATACAATTTTAAACAATATGGTGGGTGAGCTACTGCAGCTGTCACTACTGTCAGGCAATGTGGCTTCATAACAATTTCATGCAGTGCCCTTCAGGTTAGGGTGGAAGTTGCTAAGCCCTCCCCTTTAGAAGAGGAAAGCAGCCCTCCTCTATATATTTGAACTCCTAAGGCTTGCTCTGACTCTCTATTCTGTTTGCATTATACACAATGGGATCATAAGCTTGGCAAATGAGAAATAAACTGAGAATACTGTGATTAAAAATGTACAATACATAATATAACCTTGCACAACAAAATTAGTACTTTGCTAATTTAGTCCCAAAGCATATTGATTAAATGCATTTTACCACTTCAGTGTATACTGGAAAATCCAATTAATATAAAAAAAAGAAAATGAAAACATTCAAGTCACTGAACTCTGGATCATAAATGTTAATCCATCCTGCAGTATCTTTTGAATAGAACACACACTAATTTTCTCTCATTGTTACAGAACAGATTTCACATAAAATAATGCTGTAATTGTTTTGGGGAGAAGTATTTGCCATTTGCTGTTTCCATTTGCTCCTCCTTGATTGAATTCATTAAAAAAGGATTTTTTTTCCCCTATCCATAAAGGCTCTCAGCAGTCTCCTTAGTGGAAAACTTTTAGTACCAAAAGAGAGAAACCTCAGAAATATTCAACTATAGGTATAGAATTTGACCAAATTTAGGACTTTCATTGGACTATGTCCATACTAGAAATGATGGCAGAAGAAATGAGCCTTTTACAGCAGCTGAAGACCAAAAACTCAGCTTTTTTTAGATCAATGGGAAGAACAAACTTCTTGCCAAAGACTTTGTGCCAGCAGTACCTATAGACAGTGCAAATAATGGAACAATTTATTTGGTACCTAAACTGGAGCAGAACTTCAGTAATCCACAACCCTATATATTCTGCTAAAGCCAGCATGGAAATTCCGGTGTCCTCAGCCTCGATGTATTTCCTGCTAGAATTTATAGGGCTTAAATTCAGGATATTTGCAGGGGATGGAATGATTTTCCTACAAATTTTCCTGCAAATTTTCAGCAAGGTTTGGTGCAAAAAGGATGACTGCACCTTAGTGTCAGGAATCTCTAGTGAGGGAAGAAGCTGATGGTACTGTTGCATCCAAGATGGTGAATGTTTTCCAGTGAAGTTATGCTACCAAGGCATTGCAATTGCAGCAACCAGGACCTGAGTGAAATGATGAGGAAGTTAAGTTTTCCAGTACTCTTGAACTCTTATTATAAGTGGTATTGTGGCAGCCTTTACAATTTAAAATAGCTGCGTGTCGAGTGTTGGGGGTGGCGCTGGAATCATATTTATAGGGAAATATTTCCACAGACAGCACTTTTATCATTTTAGCAGTGCAGCATTCCTAAGGTACCTATTAGAATATGTTGTTGTCAAAGGGAATCTTGGTGAAGAGGCATCCCTTTTGGAGCCATGTCTGCAGGGAAACACATGCAGATGTCTTCATTAGTCTCGTGTCTCAGTGACTGCCCCGGAGGGTGTGCTGGGTTGGGCATGGGCCGCTTCAGAGGGAATCCATGAAGAAGCCCATGCGCTTCATTCTGCTGGTTGTGAGTGGTCTCAGAGGGCATTTTCATCACTCCTCCATCTCTCCCCCCCCCCCTCTTTTTTTTTTTTTT